>JAEIIJ010019823.1:0-70264 GCA_018904815.1 Drosophila ogumai | reverse complement strand
CATGGAAAACTTGAAATGGTTCGTGGAAATTTCACAAAGTTTAATTTTGTGTTCCTGTGTCATTATTATTATCATTATTATTATTATTTGCTGAGGGTTATTTGAAAATTATTGTTTATTCCTAATATTAAAAATTCCCATTGCAACCTAATATTATGCTGAAAACTTATTAAATTTTTAAATGTCTCAAAATAATTTATACAATTTGTTTAAGTGCATCCCAAGTGCAACAACATATCAACCGCATTGGCAACATGTTGCGTGCATTCTGCCCTGGTGTTGGTAATGTGTGTTCGCCGGCAGACAGACCCGCCATCAAGTTCAAAGTCGAAATGCTTGTAATATGCAAAAATGTTTTAATTAATCACTTTGAAGCGCACCGGCATCCCCCCGTCTCCATCGCCATATCCAGCTCCATCTCCATCGCCATCTCCAGTGCAGCGAGGCGCAGGCTCGTGACATATTGAGCAAAGATGATGATTTTGCGGGGTCTCTGCTTTTTTGCTTCACGGTAATTTATGTCTTAATAACATCCATTAATCGATACAAGAATTTATCAAGTCGATATGTTTGCATAAAACATTTCCGAATGAATTTCTCCTGCAATTTATCAAAGTTTTGGGGAATATTTATGCGTTTTATTATGCGTTTTATTGCAAGTTAAGTTTCGCTTTTAACAATTTAACAAATTTAATAGTATTGCTGACGATTTTCTATAAAAAAAAGAGCCAAAGACAAACTCAATTGTACTGTATAAAAATCGGTTAGTATTTATTACTTATTAATTGTCCCATTTTGTGGCTTTTTCAATCAGAGAACACAAAAAAGTACTAAATTCATTGCCATTTTAAACCGGGCCAATTCCGATTTTTCGCCATCAATTTTATGCCAATTTTCCTCATAAAAAATATATTGCTTAAAACCTTAATGAAAAACAATATTGGACCATTAGCAACTGACGCTTCCCGCTCCACCACCACCCACTCCCACTCCCGCTCCCGCTGACATTTCGCATAAAGTTAAATATGCAGCTGGGCGCGCCCGCAAGTCGGGCTCTGAAGGCTACAACGGGTTTAATTTCATTTAAATCTCGCCCCATAAAAATTGCAGGCCGTATAGCCACCAACTGTATAATGCAGCCAGCCGTTGGCTCGGTCACAGCAGTTCAAACTGGGTTAATGACAAGCTTAACGGGCACAGGCGGAAAATTAAAAAAAAAAAAATCAAAGTAAAAAAAAATAATAATAAATAAAAAAAAGTGGCAATGCAAAAATTCCAGCGAAAGTGTGAAAAATGACAGGCCGTCGCACCGGCACCCAATATGGCCAACACCGTTGCGTTGTCCTGGCCGGAAAAGTATGAAAAATATTGAATCCCGCTCGCGGCGAGATTTCCCTTTTGGCCATTGTGATTTGGGCGGATTCGAGGGGATTCGGCGTCACCCGAAAATGTAATTTAAGTAGCGCATTTCTGCGAACAACAAAGCGCGGAAGCCAAACCAAAGGGACATTTTTAATCAAAATTCATCGCAGCGCATGTGGGCGTCCTTTGTCCTGGCGAACGTTAGAAAATGATGCCATGGATTTGCAATATTAAAACACGGCAGCCATATTTTTGACATCTCAAAGCGTAGTGGTAGACAAATATTTTTGTTTTTATTTTTTTTTCGGGCTCACTGTAGGAATATTTCATTTGATTTTTTGTCAAGAGGAAATATTAATCCATGGAGTAAAAAATCACTTGAAAATAAAGCAAAAACGTTTTGAAAATATTTTATAGATTTCAATTTCAACTGAAAAGTCATGTAAGAGCTTATTTGCAATAGAATGATTAGAATAGAAATGTTATAACTATTTATATTTTTAAATAAAAATTTGAGTAAATCAGACACTAAACGGAAATCAATCTCTTATATCCAAGCTCTATAAGAATGACAAAGTTCTAAGAAAGACCTTGGAAAGACTTGTCTGGAGAACAAACAGGGCCTACTATATGGCAAATCGCAACAATAAGAACATAAAATTCCATAAAAAATATGCTTGTCTTGAATGGCTTTTGTGTGCGATATTTCTTAATTTTTTCCTCGTCTTCATAATGCGGCTGCCCGAATGCCACACAGAGAGGCCACAGACAAAGGTCTGTTTTGATCGTAAAATCGTCTCAAAGCCAAATGCCAATAAATGGAACAAGTCGAACCCTAAGAGGGGACAACAACCACAAAAAAAAACCTCAAACTTCACCAAGAAAAACATAAATGGAGCGGCATATTTTACCTCTATATAGAATTTTTAGCTGCCTTCGCCTGCAGCCATAAAGCGTAGAAATAAAAGCACTTAAAGTTTGTCATCGCCGCGATCCAAGACATGTTAAAATCGAACTAAAATTGCGGCACTTAAGCGGGCCTAGAGAGGAGCCCGGAGAAATTTACGACCCAAGTGATAATGGCAGGCGCCGCAAGGTGCGCGCCATAACTGGATTCGAATCTCAGCGGCCCGCCCCTTCTCATATGCATTATAATATTGATAAGGTGACGTGCTGGCAAACTTCCGATTTATCTCAATTGCTGGAAATTGAAACGCCAGCGCATTTAGCATCAATTTGGAACACGAAAACCTGAAAATCGATACATTCTCCGAAGGGTTAACCTGTATTCGATGAGAATGTCTTCATTTCAGCCAGCGGGAAATGACGTTGGCTTTCGGCATCATTATGATTATTATAATATATTTTATGTTTCCAACTTGATTTCTCGTTCTTAGGCAGTTAACTCTTTGAAATCGGAGTAGGCTGAATGCGTGTGTAATCAGAGAAGTGGGCAGGTCATTATAATTTCTGGGTGTTTAGTGGAAAGAAAAGGCACAAATCGCTGTGTAATTCTCATGAATGTCTAAAGTTACAAATGCATTGATGAGAAATTATGGAATAAATTCTATAAATTGAGGTTCTTCCCCTGCAAAAGCAGCTGTTGCCGCGGAAGTATACGCCCCGCAATAAAATTTATTCCCCCGGAGTAACATATCAAATTATTTGCAAAAAAAAAAGGAATATAATCTGTCCAAACACTTCAAAATAATTTGACATCAACTCGCTTGATTCCCACAAAAATCTCTAAGCAAGAGCAGATTTCACAGATATACCCAGAGTCGAGGAGAGCCGAAAGATTGTCAAACTAATTTGGCGCAGGTAGTCTGGTTTGTGTGCCTCTGCCCGAGATCATTATGAAGATGTTGATGTGGAATGAAAGTATCGCATGACAACAGACCCTGAAAAAGGTTGACAATCGTCTAGGGTTTCAGCAGGGATCCCTCTCCCTCTCTCTGGAGTCTCCTGGCTAAGTTTCAATCTGTGGCTAGAGGGTTTATGAAGCGTATAATTTTCATATGCAACACCTGCTGCTGCTGCTGCTGCTGCGAAGAGTCTGGGACTGCGACTCCGATTCCGATTCCTTAATGGCCGCCTCGCCGAGATTCTTGCATAAATAAAAACTTTATAATTGCCGACGGACTGTGTGTACTCTGCATTATTATGCCCATGCTGGGGCCTGGCGGGTGCAGCGGGTGTCCTTATAAATTAAGTCGAGCTCCCACGGCCACGGCTTGTACTGTGCATTAAGGACACTTGATAGCTTAATTTATTGCAAGGCGAGGCGGGGCGAAGTGCGAAGGGCGCAGGACGAGCAGGACGAGGCAGGACTCTTGCAGGGCAGTGCAAAGATAATTGCATGCAGGCGCAACTGAAGCCGGGGGAGCCACCAGACCACCGCCAGGACAGCATGTCCTTGTTGTGCTCAGCACCCTCCACTCGCCATTTTCCCACATGTATGTGTCTGTGTGTGTGGGAGCGAATCCTGCGCTGCAGCCACTGCCACTGCTGCTGCATAAAACATTTTAAATTGAGCGTTAAAATTAAACGATGCATCGCAAAACTAACAAACGTGGCAAGCAAAAGGGCACCGCCAGCAGGAGCAATCGGAGCGATCCTTGTTGCACATGTTTATAAGGCCGTTAATCGTATGTGTGTATGCCACCATAAGCAGCGCATAAAAGTTCACAATATAAATTCAAAGGTCGAGTGCTTCGTCCTCTCTATTTTTCCATGGAAATTATATGCTCTAGATTTGTTTAGCGTAAGGAATGGCTATCATTTGGGTTAATGTACTTGGGGGATATGTTGCAATTGCTACGAGTTGGTTGCACGCTTTGGTGAAGGGAATTAGGTGATTCTAGAGGGAGTTTTTCCTTGAGAATTAGAAACCTTTAAAATTAAATTTTACAATATAATATAAATACAACAAGCAAGTAATCAGTAAAAATTAAAACTTCGACATGTCTTCTTTAATAATACTTAACAAAAATATTTATAATTTATTTAAGAGACCTTTAGCTCTGAAAAAAAATTTTTAAAGTGTGAACTAAAATCTAGAACAAGCTTTATATATTTCTTAATTGGTTATAAAACACAAGTTAGACTTCAATTCAATTCCTTTCACAGAGCACAGCTCCCTCCTGTTTCTACTTCTGATGTTCCAAGATATTTGTTACTTTTATTTAATTAATATTTTCAACTAGAAAGTAACTAGCCATCCCACTGATTCTAACTGCCAAACACTTTCACTTTTAGATTTAATTAAAAAATGGGTCGAGCAAATTTCGTGCAGACTTTTTTTATTTCCTTCTTTCATAAATGCTCAATGGCTGGCCGAGCCCGAATAAAAATCAACAAATCGAGGTCGAAGCCGGAGCTGGAGCCTACAGTTAGTTAGTTGGCCAGTCAGTCAGCAAGTCAGTCACTCATCCAGCTACGTCAGCAGAGCAAACAGACTGATAGATATGTCTAAACAAAAGGGTGGCCGGGTTGACTCGGTTTAAGTCCCGAAAATAACAACATAGTGAAATGGAAATGCCGCTGTGTTATTGTTGCTATTTGGCTTTTTCTGCTGTTTTCTGGCCCAATCAAAAACAAGTCAACGAGCAACCAGCGCGCAAACGAGGCGACCCACTTGGCCCAGGCAGGCAGGCAGGCAGGTTCGGTTTGCATTTTGGCCGGGCTTGCGTTCAGTTTTGGGGTTTTGGGTTTTGGCCCGCTTGCAAATTGACAATTTAGCCTTTCACCTGTCTAAACGAATCTATCGCACATCAAAATAAATATTAAAAACCAGCTAACAATGGCTGGGCAGGCAGCAGGTAACAAACACAGAGAGAAAAATATATTTTTCACATAAAAATGTAATACTGATTTGAAGGTTTATGTTTTTCAGACACACTAAAGAAGAAGTTTGCTGAGAATAGATATACAGATAGATTTCTTTCTCTGCAAAGGCATTCAGGCAAGGCTAGACAAGGTTGTTGTTGCCAGTCAGTCGGACAAACAGACAGACATTCAGGCAACCAAGTAGCGCAACGTCACTCAAATGCTCGCTCCGGCTGGGTTTCGTCGGATTCGTTGATCAAATTTTGAAATTTGAGGCCGCCGCACTGCACTCAAGAGTCAAGGCGAAGCCGTGGCCATACTTTTATTGACATTTCGGCGCGTTATCGCCGCGCCGCGCAACAAAAGGAGTCAAGTCAGTTTGAGAGGCTGCCATATAGCCACGGTCGCAGCCACATCAAGCCCATCCAGTCAGTCAGGCAGTCAGGCACTCGGACAGCCCCTAATCAACTCAACTGGCCGGAGCCGGAGCTGAGGTTGGACGGGGTAACATAAAAACTATGCAGTTAGGTGAGCACAGAAAGGAAAACAGGCGAACCGAAAGAGACTCATAAAGCGGGACGACTGAGCTATACCCTAAGGAGTATCAGGAATATAAGATAGTGTATGGTATTTGCTTAGGAAGTTCATGAAAAATGAGTCTATGACGTTATAAGACTTGATTATTTTATAAGAAATTGTTTAGGAACTATGGAGGCTTTAAATCTTAAAACTAATTAACTCAAAGAGGTTACCAAAACCATTTATGAGAATAAAATGTAAAGCGCACTTAAGATTTTTAAATATGGAAATAAGACTGTTTTATATTTTTATAATTAATTGAAATAGAATTATACACAAGTGCTAATATTTCACATTTTTTATATTACATTTTCAAATATTTATTTGTATCTATTGGCTTGCCAAGTTCGTAGAACGCTTTTGGCCTTTTGAAGAGGGAAATCATCCGGCAGAGTGAGAGCAAAAAGCGGCAAACGGTTCAACAACTGAAACTGCAACTGCACCGCACATTATAATTTCCATTAGGAGGCAGTTGCAGCAGAAGCAGCAGCAGCGTTGGCGATTGCAACAAGTCGCCAGTCTCCAAGTTGCAACTACCAAGTAGCAAGTCCAAGTCCAAAGTGGCGATGCAATGACGACTTGCTGACTGCGGCGATGGCGTAAACAGAGAACTGTCATTATGACAGTTGATTCTTTGTTGCTGTTCCAAGTACTGTTGGTGTTGCTGCGGCTGTTGCAAGTGCAGTTGTTGCTGCCGCTGCTGCTGCTGGTGGTTCTGCCCATTTAAAATTATGGCCACCGACTTGAGTTTGCCGCTACAGTTGCAGTTGCAAGAACTGGCAGGCAGGCAGAGATATATAATTTTATACTTTCGCATAATGTTTTGCATTAAAATTATAATAAGTTTCAACTTTTGCCTTGCCGTTGCCGTTGCCGTTGCAGTTGCTCCATTGAAGGCATACAGCTTTCAGTTTTCCATTTTCAGTTGGAGACTCGAGAGTCGTCGCGTTCTTTGGGTCAATATCATGGCGTTATCTCGACTGCTTGCAGCGGAAAGTGGAGCAAGTCCAGGCCGCAGACGGACAGGCTGTCATTTATTTAATGCCGGAATGTGTTTGTGAGGGGGGAAATACAGCCATTGCAGGGCATTCATAATAGGTTTTTTAATGGCACTTCCAATAGCTAAAAGGGTCGTTTCGGGGTAGAATGATTCTCCCGGGGAGTCGCTGTCTATTAACGATATGGGCGAAAGTTTTAAATGTGAGCAGTCTCCTAATGAGTCTGCAGTTGGTTGAGTCCTGTCAGGGTGAAAGGAAAATAGATAAAGCAGCAGCTATATATACAGAAGCAGAAAGTTAAGAATATATATATTGTAGTATTTTTCTATATAAATAAATACTCTTTTTCCTTACAGCTTTCTTTTCCTCAATCCAAGATTAAATTAAACTCATAATTTCCCGCTTGTTGTGCACATTTTTCAATTATTTTCCTCACACCTTTCGCCCCATCCTATCAATAACAAATTGTCTAATAATCTCCACTGGCCCGCCCCAAGCGCCTTAAGAATGATTAACACCAAACTTGGTGCCATACAAGCCGGAGGGAGGCAGTTACAAAATACCCAAAACATCAATTTATTCTCATTAAAAGATATGAAGGTGTTTGGAGTTTGCCTCTGTCGCCCTGACAGCAGCTCCAACAAGCGGGCCCAAAGAAAAACTTTCTGTGGAAAATCGCAACAAAGGCATGCAATTTACAAACTGTTGCTGCCGGGATGCAATGCTGGTGTTGCTGTTGTTGTTTCTGTTGCTGATGTTGTTGATGCTGCTGCTGCCGTGGCAGGAACTTGAGAAAAAAGCTGCTATAGAATTAATGCAACAAATAGACCACAAGTCCCCGGGCGGTTAAACTTGTGAAAGCCGAGGGGGTTAAGCCAGTGGAGCCAAAGGTAATAAACTTTAATTGAATTTTCATTCTACGCAATTTTTCTAGGCCCGTTTTGTACTGGCCCTTTCAGGAAACATCTCTCTCTTCCTTGCCAAGGCTTTGCTGCGCTAATGAAAAATGCATTTCAATATTCAATTACGGTTCCACAAACAAACCTGAAGTTGGCGAGGTGGGATTGAAAAGTGTTCCAACGATCCTATAAACAAATTTTAAATATATATTTTACAGCCTTAACATAATATATATATTTTTTTTATATAATTTAATGATAAATAGAGATTAAAAAGAAACAAATATTTCAGGTCTTCTCCAAAGTAAATAAATATCTATACATTTTACAACAAAAACATCTAAAACTGCGTGAGTTTATACTTTTTCCCTGGCTGAAAATATTTTTTTTGTGCGCTGCTACGAACTCTGGTAGGGCACCTCTTCTGCCTAGACCTTGCAAGGAGCTGCCTGACATCCTCCAGCCTCCGCTGCATCCTCTAACCTCCGCCGGTACAAAGAGCAGCGCGCAATTTGTGTTGCCTTTGTAATGCAAATTCAAGTGGGAGTCAAGTCGCGCCGCTGAGTGCTGCCTGCCACGCCCACCGAGGCAGCAGGCATTTGCCACTTGCGCCCCCAACAGCAGTGGCAACAACAGCAATCGCATTGGCATTCATCAACAGCTTGGAAAACACACGTTGCAGGGCCGCATGTTGCATATAAATGTTGCCCTGCCACATATGGTTGCCGCTGTTGCACACACATACAGGCAAATCGAATCACAGGCTGCTCATCATCAACGTCATCTGCACCAGCAACATCATGAGCAGGCTCCAGCTCCGGGTCTCCCCTGGCGGTGTCAAGTGCAGCATCTAATAAATCATCTTTGTCGGCGGTTTGTTTGCATTTATTTATATAAGTAAGCAACGCTCTGAAGCTTCGTCGTGGGCCGAGACCAAATTGGTCTCATTAATGGCCCGGCGATGGTTTCACCAAAACTATTCCATCCTCAACGCTTTCTGTCCGCTAAACGCATTATCCGCTATAGACGTTCGCCCGGTGCCGCTCATTAATCAATTTTCAAAACGATATCTATCAAATTTATAAGCAGTTCGATTAATGTTAAACATCATCAAAAGTCACACTAGCCAAGCGTTTTTTGGCATGCGCCGTCGCTTGAGATTTACATAAAATTGTATTTTAAATATCTGGTAGATTGATTGCGGGTCCCAGACCCGGGAACGCCCCAAGTAAAACTCGGCGCCTATCGAGCACCCAGTAAAAAGTTGGAGGGGGATGAACACGGAAATATGAATTTTTTGAAAGGCATAAGAAACTTGAAGCTCTTATATATTAATAGATATTTTTATTAATTTTAAATTTTAATATACCATGAAATAAGGGACCTCAGATTATGGATTCTATTTTTTAATATATTATATATTGTTCAATGCAAAACTATTTGCATAATTTAGGGAGCGCCTAAAAATCATTTGATACTTTATATCCAGCTGCTTAATAAAGTAAACTACACTCTAAAGTAAGAGCAGAAAACCAGAATTTTTTCACTCTACTTTTTCCAACTATTTACTCGCCTTTGAAACATTTGATCCCATCCTAATTTTCCGCCTCCACCCATCCACATCCTCGTAATGTTAATTTGGCGTCGCCTGGTCTAAGCGCTTCCTGCACCTTTGACATTTTCAATTTTCCGACCTCCGGACTTTAAAGTGAATGCACCGCGCCGACTTTAGCGATTTGGAAAGGGTGAAGGTGGAGGTGGAGCTGGGGCTGAGCCGAGCTAATGCCGTGGAGATTCGGTTGGTATAAAGCTAAAAGCCGCAACACTATTCCCCACACATTGACAATAAAAAATCTTTATTTAAAACATCTCACGGCTGCGGCAATAAAACACCGAAAAAGTGTTAGGTTCAACCCGAAAACCGCAACATGTTTGGAGCATTTACACGTGCGGCAAACAGAGCGGGCCAAAGGCGATGGCCGGACAGGAAGCCCAAGTATGTGAGCAGTGTAACATGGCAGGACACTGAAGAAAAATGGAGAGACTTAAATAATATATACAATTTATTTTTAAAATTTTTAAAATAAGATAAACAAATTTATAGTTAAAAGTAATAGGTTTTTTTTTTTCTTAAAAATTTAAATATTGAAACTGAATTGTTGTGTACAAATTTTTTAATATATAAATAACAGCTTCAAATCTATTAAGAAAATATTATTATTATTTAAAAGGACATTTTTTTCTTAACAAATTTGTTAATTTTCAATGTTCTTTTCAAACGACATTCCTATGAATTTGTATCTTGGAAATCTGAGATCTTTAATATAAATCAATGAATATTGAAATGAAAAAGCCAACCTCTAAAAGTAAACTTAAAATTGATTCCTCAAATATGAAATTTTGTTCAGTGCAAGGGACAAGGGCTATGTGGCACTGACGTTGGCAACGTTGTTGCCGCTGCAGCCATTTGAGTTTGAAACTGTCTCAACTATAAAGGAAATCAATTACTTTCGCTCTGCACACTAGCTAAACCAACCTTGGACTCCGGGGTGGACAGTCGGGGGGCCCGGCCAAAATGCACTCACACTTCCGCCCGGCAATGGCGTTTAGATGGGGATATATAGTGCTCCGTTCGATACCATGGCCCTGGGTTTTTCCTTTCCTTTTTTTGTAGGTTTTATTGGGTGGGGTTTGGGTTTGGGATCCTCCACTGCTGCTCGTCTTTCGGCCCGGCTGCAGAGTCACGTGCTTTTGAGAACGCGCTACAAATTTGTTACAACAAATGCGTGGGTGCAATTCGAAATGCGCTCCTTGCTCGAATCGAGGGTGGTTTGAAGAGTTCAATAAGTATAAGAACATTCAGGAAATTACCAAAAAATAAGTTGGAATTCAAGTTTTCTAACCAAACAATCAAAGATTATTTCAGTGACTAATCAAATATTTGGATATATGCTTATTTCATTATAATTCAATATACGTTCACAAATGTTCTATTTGGGAATTATAGTGAGCCGGTTAATGTATAATTTTTTAAGAACAAATCAAAAGCATGACAATCTTTTCTAACCTTGCACAAAATAATGAATAAATATTATCTAAGATATTATTTTAAATTTAAGCAGTATATTTTTTAAATCTTGATTTTGTTAGAATATATTATCGTAATAATTTTAAAATATTATTTATTATTTAAGTCGACTTCGACTATTTTTCGAGACACCCCCTTTGAGTCGCCCTCGCTCTGAACTTTGCACGAAATGGACCCGAAGCGGGCCATGTGAGTTTTAGTGTGCGGCTTCTCGAATGGCACTTTGAATATAGTTACGCTCCATTTGGGTTCGTTGACTTGCCCCCCGGGCGTGTCTGCTGCCCGAGATCCGAGCACCCAGATCCCCAGAGATCCCATATCCCAAGCATCTAGTGCCAAGTGGCAAGTGCCACAAGTGAAGAGAAGTACCGAAGCCATGGCCAACGGACGAGCCGTCGAACCTTCGACGGACACTTTGAAGTGCAGCTCACTTTATCGGAGTTATTTTCGTTCGCGCTTTTGAGTCGCCCAAAGGCCGCGGCCGATAAGATGCGTTAAGTAATTATAAATGTTTAGCGGCCAAATGCGAAAACGCAACATTTGCTATCTGGCATCTTAATGCAAATATTTGACGCGCATACGTGCCGGGCTCTCCATCACCTCCGGATGCCGTTTTGGCCTGACTTTGACTCCTCCCAGGGACTTAAACTTGGCGGGGGTTATCTAATCATAGAAGGTAGATGCCAGCTTTCTGTGCTGCCAACTTGCCAGCTAACCGGGCTGAAAACGCAATCCACTTGCCAGTAGCAACAGCTAACTGGTAACTTGTAAGTGCACTGAAAAATATTTATAAAGTTTACTTGTACAATTTTGTATATTAAGTAGCTAAATATTTAAGTAACTGTATTGTATCCAGTACATATATAGAGTATTAACAAGCTATTGCTGTCATATTCCTACTCTCTGAATTGGATTAATTATTTCTTTTTTATTAGAAAATTAACATATTTTGTCACCAAAAAGTAAACTGACTTACCTTTTCTTTCTCTGTTCTGTCGGTGCCACATTAAGCAGGAAAAGGTGTCGGTGGCAAGAACCCAATGCCGTCAACGCCACTAACACCACACACACACACACTCAAGCAAAGCCAAAGGAAGCCCCAAGGGAGTCTCCAAGCCAGCAAAAACAACAACAAGACGAACAGCAAGCGACGTCAACGACGACCATTATCAACGAGGCGCAACTAAAATATTTTAATTAACGCAATATTTGCACAAAATAACCAACATTACAAGTTCAAGGCGCTAGATAAGCGAACGTATCGCACAAAGTACTGGGCGGATCGCGAATATGGGAGGAGTATGGGGTTTGCGCCAGTCTAGGGGTAGAGGGGAGTCTGCATATATAACCCAGTGAGCATAGGGACAGATTAAATAATATAGTAAATATAAGGGAATACATATTGGATGAAATACATTAAATGCATTTTTGAGAGACTGTGGTTCTGTCTAAAAATGTAACTATAAATGTAATTGTTTCAGGATTGAATTGACATCAAATACTAATTTAAAATTTAAGTTGAGGAAAACATACTTGTGGCAATACGTTAGCTGAGCTCTAAAATAGTTTACAATATATTTTATAAATCAAGGTAATAATTCAAGAATACAAATAATTATCCCTAATTTTTCTCTGCAAGTTAAGCTCTTCCTTAGTTACTTAGTTTTAGCTAAAAAGCTTACTGGGTTTACTTTACTTTGTCGCTAAAATGTTGTGCGAGAGTGTATGTGCTTCTGCCTCACACATGCGGACTATTGCTGCACTTGACTTGCCACAACACGCAATGGCCCAGAGCAGTGGGGACCGGGCCAAAAGCGGACGCAGAGTGGCCTCCAGAAAGCGGTAGCCACGCAGGCGTACACCACTCAACGCCTCTCGCAGCTGTGCGTGTAAGGAGTGTGTGTGAGTGTGCGCCCATCTAAGATAGACATGCAGATATCATTGTGGCAAGTACTTGCTGGACACTAGCGGAGTACATACATAAGTACGAGTTCGTCGCAGTGCCAGGTCCCAGACCGGGGCCAGGTCCCCGTCCAGGCCAGGCCAGGCCAGTCCGCGGCGACTATCGCACTGCAATCAGCGCATGCGTTTACAACGTCCGATCAACTGGCCATCGTCCCTTTCACAGTAGCCATCGCCATCGCCATCGCTCCATGGACTGGTCTCTTCAAGAGTGTTGTCTAACCGGCTTTTTTTCTGGGCAGGAATAAGCCTTTAAGGTAAGATTCCTTGTCAGAAAAAAATATTCGAATAGCTTAAAATATAACAATTAATTTTATAAAGTTAAAGGGTGGACTTATCACTAGCAGTTTTCAATATAATAATAGTTTTCACCTTTTTTTAGCTGACCAATTTTTGTGATAAGCTTCTTGGCATCTCTGACACCCGGGGTCGCAGTCTGGAGCTAGGAGCTCTGTGAGCTCTGGTTCGGCAGTTCGGGGACTTGGACTCCTCATCAGCGCGATGCGACGGTCGCGCTCGCACGCTTATCGCATTTTAGTAGTGCAGCGATTTATCAAAGTTAACATAGACTTTTAGCTTGGGCACCGCACCGCACAGAACGGGAACTGGGATCCCTCCTAAACCAGATAGCGGAGGGAACCGGAGCCAAGGCTGGCAGCGGGAGCAACCTTCTCGATGTCCATTCGCCTCGAGGGCCGCTGCTGGCTGGTTGGCTGGCACTTGGCGCTTTTGGCGGCGCTGCAACCTCAACAACGCATTGCGTTATAAATCATTTTTATTTGTTTGCTTTTTTAAGCAGCGCACAAAAGGGTTGCCTGGCTGCCTGGCTGCCGGAGCAGAGAGGAGCAGAGCGGAGCTCTAATGTTTTTCGACTCCGCCACTCCGGCACTCCGGTGATTCCCATGCGTGGTTATCTGGGCGCAAAATCTAAGCCAGCAAATGCACATTAATGATGCATCTAAAGCCGGCTAGTTAGGCTAATGCACACGGCATCTGCTGCTTCTGCTGCTGCTCCGTAGATTATACAGTCAGATGGCCAGATATGCGGAATGCTGAATTAAATACCCAGTCGAGGAATGTGCCACACCTTATCCTCCTCCCTGCACCTTACGGATCTATAGTCCGCTCACTCTTACTAAGGCTCTAGTATCTAACAATTTTCACTCAAACTTTCTAGACAAGTTCAGCCAGCGACCTTGAGTGAAAACTTTTTTGGTAACACAAAGAAAAAGTTAGCTTCCGCTGTGCACACGCACAAAAGCGGCAAATGGCGTAGTTCGTAGGACAACTTAATTACAGGAGAGGCCCAAGACCCGAGATCCGAGACCGAAACCCAATTGGCACGCCGGATAGCTGGCGGATATCTGGGATGTCTGCGCGGGTCGTGGTGCCGAAAATATCACTTAATTAACATTTTCGCCTGCACCTCTCGCATCGAGTCGAGTCGCGTCGCGTCGCACGGTGGCGTAATTAACGCGTCCACTTAATGCAAACGCCATTGAATAAACGAGTAATTGGACGACATGTTCCTGTTCCTCCGATGTGGCCCAAAAAGCGAAAGACCAGCACAAAGCGGGCGGCGGAACCGGCCGAGCTTCGGAGGTAACAGCTCCCAGTGCCAAGCGCCAAGCGCCTGCTCCTGCTGCACTTAAAGAAAAATATTATGTGGTTGAGGATTTTCTTAAAAAATCTGAGATCATAAGACATTCTTATATTAAAGCTTTTTTACTTTTTTTGTTATAAAATAATACATAACAAAACATACTTAAACACTTCATACTTTATTTAGTATCTTTAAAGTATCTTATAAATATATAAAGTATCTATATAATGATAGAAACCCATAGAAAGGTTTTATAAATGTCAAAGTTTAGAAAAAATATTACCAATACTTTCCCCTTTCTAGGCTTACACTTTAATTATCTAAGATACTTTATTTATTTAACATAATTACTTTATTTTCCTAAGTGTCTTTGCCGTTTTTTGCCTTTGGGGCAAGAGGCCTTGGCTATGCAAATCATTTGGCGCTCGCCCGGCTCCCTTGCCACTGGCCACTTGCTGGGTGGCCGTGCGACAAAAATTAAAACCAAACAACGATTTCCAATCAAAGCAACAACCTGGCCAGGCCAGGCCAGGCTCAGGTTCGGGCCGAGGCTGTGGCTGGACTTTGTTGCCGTTCGCGATTCGCGTCCCGTAATTATGCGACAAATGCGTGAGGCAGCCGCTGCGGCTGCTAGCGTTCCAAGTTTATAACGTAATTTAATTAATTTATGCACTCGCATTATTCAATGAAGCGCGCCACCTGCATGCGTAATTATCGCCCAGGCACTGGGCACTGCTGTCCCAGGATCGAGTGCCTCGGTGGCTTTCGATTCGATCCTCTCGGCGTCGCGATGACTGCCGTGGAGGCGCCTCTTTGCATGCCAAAAGGTTGACAGTTGGCGTTGCCCCAGGGTCTAGGGGGGGTGGGGGTTTACAGGGGCCTTAATACGTTTTACTGCCTTAAAGATATTCAAAAAGCTTTTATGATAAAGGTGCCTTAATGGTTCATAAATATCTGAATAAGCCCGCGTTCTGGGACAAGTTGAATTGAAGTTGTTACTTAAGCTAATCCCTTGATGTGTAGTTTGGGTTATAAAGAATTTATTAGGAAATCTATAACTGTGTTTTAAAAATAATAATAGCACATAGCAAGATCTCATATTAGTTATCTTTAGATAACTATTAAGTTTACTTATAACAGCAACTATATTTTTGTAGGTTTATTTTAAAAGAGTTCATGAATCGAGTCTCATGAGCACTGTATTTATTCGCAGGATAAATTACATATTTATTCACTTAGTTATTTACAATTATCTGTAAAAAAAGTGCTAATTTTTTAAAAAACTCACAGGACTGATTAGCCATCATAGCAACTCTTCTTCACTCCTCCACTTCGATTATCCAGTCATCTCAATCAAGCTAAGCCCGGCGTGGCAAAGTACTACTACTATATATTTATCGCTAAATCAAAACAATGCCCACAGATCGCACAATTCACTCTTTGTGCTTGTTTCTGTATCTTTTCCACAGACGGGACAGATGCAGAGACACCCAAGGGGCGTGTCGGCTGGCCGGACATGTGCGCGCAATTAGACATGCCTGGCACTGTGTGTAAGCCTAAGTATCTGAGAGATACGCACTGGGAAGTGGGCTCCAGGTCGGGCGGGGGATCTGGGCCGAGGCTCAGACTCGGACACCAAATCACAAAATCATAATCCGCCACAAGCCGTTTGTACAATTGAACGCACTGTCGTTGCTGTATTTTTATATCTACCCAGAAGCTGATGGGTGAAAAGAGTATATAGGAGACTTGATGGGTTATAAAAACTACATGGAGATATTTTAAAATTTCTTTAAAATTAAAAAAATTAATAAGAAAGGAAAAAGTTTAAAAATATTGAATTTTGAAAGAGATTTCTAAATAAACCATAGAAATAAAATCATTCTTGTCCTGGATTGAAGATATACATAGATGACGGAGCTTCCTTCTCATTGTATAATATCTTTTAAACGTATTTTGGTTTTGCGTATTTTAAGACCACTTTAACTCTAAAAACTTTCTGTAACGGGTGTCTCATAGTCGACACTTAACCATAGGATTTCTTTCTAGTTTGTTTTCTAAAATCGCTGCCCCAAGTTGGGCATCGGCCTCTCAAGTTGATTGAATGACTTGTGCGTAAAGGCGAGTGTGTGTGTCTCTCCGTTGCTGTCTCTGACAGCTGGACAGTCGGATAGTTGTTGTTGGAGCCCGGGCCTTTGCTTTTGTTTATGTGAAGTATCTGCAGTTGACGTGGTTGTTGCCGTTGCCGTTGCTGCCGTTGTCGCGTGTGACATGACACAAAGTGGACAGTTTTGATTACTGCTGAAATCGAAAGGGAAATTGTCGAGTTACAGTCAAAAGCTGCAACTCCGGGTGTGTGCATGTGTATCTGAGTGTGTCTTTGGGTCAGATGGATGGATTGTAGGCCCCAAATCCCTCCTGCACCGCTCCTGGCCCGAATTGGATTTCGGTTACGGGTGCAGTCGGTCGCTTTTCAGAGGGCCTGTCTCCGGGCTTAATCCCCCCCCTCAACTGCGGGACAGGTTCTTCGCGTCCAAAGCCAGTTAGGGGATTTTCTTGTCAAAAAGAGGGAGATAGGGTGAGAATGTTGAGTGAATTTAAGGTTAACTGAAAAAGGGGAATGCCAGAGCGACTTCACCCATTAACCTGGAAAAACTTTAAACGATAAAAATGGTTAAGAGTACATTTTGTTAAAGCGAGAGATTATCATCCATCAAAGAAAACTTACATAAAGTGTGGCAAGACTTACGAAATTTATTTAAATTTAAAATTCAGTTGATACTATTATATTTTGTCTCCTTCTAATAGCAAGTCTTAAGGCCAAACTTTTTTTAATTAAAATACTCACTTCTTATTCTGCTCCGACATGCCAAAGATATGACACTCCAGTCCGGGCTTATTAAGGCTCTTTAGCCATAATGAATGGCATAACCGTTCCAGTTAATCACGATATCTTCCTGGCGACGCTTTTCAGGAATACAGCATGGGGAGAATCATTAGATTTCTAATGTTTCCTGCTTCCCGCTTATCTGGAACAAGTCGGGCCCACTCCCAATCGCTTTGTCTTTAATTCAGACCTTGATTTATGATCATTACCATGGCCATGGTCGTCCTCGTTGCCACGAATCAGAGACAGAGTCAGAGCCAGAGCTCCAGCTCCGGGGCATCTATTTAGATGTGCAGTTCGGCATCCATTACTCATAAGCCGGCACTGCCAACGAAAATCAATTAGTGCAACCCACCCAGGCCAAAGTCTTCGAAGGAGTCACCATCGCAGTCATCGTCTTGGGAATCCAGGCTGGAGTCACATCCCAGAATCGCGAGGCAGAACAGAGTCATCGCTGCAGTCAGCGGGTTGATGAATTGGTTTTAAATCAAAGATAATGCAATAGCGAACGTCACAGTCATAGATACTCGCTTAAAGTCGCGACGCGGACCTGTGTCGCGGCCAAGTTATAAATTCAAATCTCACAACCACGCAAAAATGGAATTCATTCAGCCGAAAGAGCTGCTGCGGACCATGTGGGCTGGGTTTGGTTTGGGGTTTTTGGCCATGGTCCCGGAGCATGAGCCTGAGCCTGAGCCTGAGCTTGAGTCTCAGTCCCAGCCCTCTCCCGCTCCCGACACGAGCTGCTCGTTGTTATCGACATGAGCAACATGTTGCTGGTTGCCGGTTCCAAGTTGCTAGTTGCACAGAAAAAAATTCAAGAATTTTTAAATAAAATCATATTAGTTACTCAGAGTTAGCGGAGCTTTCGTTTTTATATTTTTCTTTATTTAATATTTATTTTAACATTATTTTTTCCTCTGCACTAGATGATGGTTGTTTGCTTGCGCTTCAGTTGCACATGTTCCTTCCCAAAAACACGAAACAAAAATATCAATTATGAAGCGAAAGTCGCCAGACAACGACGACGACGACCATGATGATGATGATGATTATGATGGGGATGCGGATGAGGCTGGCAATGGCTATATGACTATGGCCGGCGACTGGCCTCGTATCATATTAGTCGGACAAGCAATGCAAGGCGGTAGTTGCGGGGAGCTGGCCGCAACACATGTTGCTACCGTGTTGCAAGTATGACATTTGTTTTAGCCGCTTATCGCGATGCCAGAGCCAAGTCAAGCCAAGGCCTCGCCCATTGCCAGGAGATTGCTATTCTGGCTTCGACTTTGCTTCCCTCATTGATTATGCGCTAAATTCCAATTGCAGCTCATTTATAACGTTGCCAGGTTGCCAACAACCCACACAGGGGAAAATATATATAACTTTCTTGAGGCTTTAGTTTGTTTTTAAATTTTCCATAGATATTTTCATTAACCTTGCCAAACGGCATCTCTCCCTCGGCCTGCCCTGATGAAGGCATCTCTAATTTGTTGGCTCTGGAACGTAATTGATGCATTGAGGTTATGACATAGTTTGTGATAATGCGCTGCGGCTTCCATTCCATAATAACCAATGCTGGGAGCAATGTGCAGCAGCAAGCGATTTGCTGTGTGCAGTGCACATGGTCACGGGGCGTTTGATTTGGGGCTACCACGCCCCCTTTGAAGCCCTGGCTCATCCGCCAGCCGCATGCAATTGTTGAATTGTTTGGCTTTCGGTCCTTGGACTGGCGCACACACAAACAACATATGCCAATAATAGCAGTTGCTTTAGGCCCGCTTGACAACTTGATAACTGTGTTAGAGGGCCAACATGGAATGTGTTAAGGCCTGGCCGGCCGGCATCCTGAATGGCAATTTCCCATGCGGTTTTGCGTAGCTGGACGGACACGCAACAACGCTGTGGAAACTAAAAATAATCCCAATGTGTTAGTTCCGACCTCGAACCTGATGAAAGGGCTGTCAGTGGGGGAAATATTAATCCCAACACCGACATCGAAGCCACCGCAAATAAGTGAGTCTCTTCCCCGCAGCACTTGTTGGCCAAGTTAAAACGATAATGGGTTAACTGGAACTGGCACTGGCAATTGGTTATTAGCATAATGTCTTTGTTGTCTATGTTTATTTTATTGTGAGTATTTTTCCCTTAGCTTATAATTTATTAAATATATGGGGGAAAAATATACTTCAATAATTTCTTTCATTAATAGTTTTTTTTTAACTTTTTCTTATGCGTAATATCTATTACCCATAAAATCGTATGATTTAAGTAAGTTTATGGGTTCAATGGCTTTGCACTTTCGAGGAGCTAAAAATTATACCAAAGCGTATTTCCTGCATTTTCCTTGCACATTCATCCGTGCAATAATTGTAATAGCATTTGCATAGCGCCCAAATTGATGATCATATTTTTTTAATGGCATTCTCGATAAATTAAATGTGATTTTTATGTGCGTTCTTGGAGTGCTGCACAAATGGCCTCTGTCCGTCCGGGGCACTTTCAATTTGTGAAGCAGCCAACCTTTGTGGCATCATAAAAAATCAAAACAGACAAATCTTTATCAGTAAATGCATCTCGAACGAGGCAGGAGGAAGATGGTATTTTCAGGGCCCAAAGCGAGTTCCTTTGGGGCTCTTTGACTCTTTTTATTAAAAAATAAAAAACATGCATTCTGAATGCAGGTATACAGGAAAGTGTGGGCCAAGAAAGGGAGTGCATGCCAGCTACTGTTATCTAGTTTTGATTTGATTTTTCCCTTCATTCCCCACAAAGCTTAGGGAATTTTTTAATATGCATAAATAGCTCGTAAATATGCAACATTTGCCTGAACCGAACCGAGCTCAGCTAGCTGAACTGAGCTGAGCCAAGGCGGAGCGAGTTCCCAACTATGTGAATAGTCGGGAATCTACCCAAACGATTCAAAGAAGATGAAGAGGGCCAAGGAGAGAAACAAATTTTCATTCAAATTCGTCCGGGGCACACATATTTCAGGCCATTTTCAATTTATTTAATTCGTTTGGATGTCAATGGAGATGCGACATTAGATAAGGCGACATCTCTGCCCAATCGAAGTTCTGCCGTCTATCGGTCTTTCGTAATATATTCTAATTTTTTAATTAATTGCTAATGGTTAGGCACATCGACAACGTAGCCCAAATCGCTGCTAATGGCCGAGACTGTCTGTTGGCCGGGAGACTCGTAACGGTTGGCTTATCGCCGAAGATTTCTGGGTAGTAAGGGGAAGCGTCTTCCAGACGCGTCTTAGTTGCACATTAAAAAATTTAGAAGAAGAATTACTCAGATTACGAATTTAACTGTATACTTTAAATTAAATAAAGCAGCAAAAAATATATAAAAATAATAAAAAAAAGAACTGTATTTACATTAATTTGTTTTAAAGAATGCTTTAAGTTTATGTAATTTTCTCCAGTGCAACTGCCAGTCAGACTCTCTTTGCAAGATTCTCTCTTTAATTAGGGCTGCATTCGACTTTATGGCCCACAAATCGCGGCGAGTGAATCAGCTGCCGGTTTCCATAAGCCATAAAGCATAACCATTCAATTTGTTCGAGCCGTGATTTTGGCAATACGCGAACCTAAAAAAAGAGGCCCATCCGATGGGTTTATCTCGCTCTTCAAATCGCAAATGTTCCGTTCGGAGGCACTGCCTTCCTTTGCACTTTCTTTTCAGAGCCCAAAGAGCCCGAAGAATTGAGCCGGAGAACCAGAGAACATCATGTAAATCGCCCAGATATCGAACTTGTTAACAAGTACTTAAGGGCTCTTTATAATTATGGACGGCCCGTTGCCGTTGCCGTTGCCTGCTTTTGCCAAAAGGTGTATGCCATAATGAGATTGTGATTTCTTTTTCGTGTGGCACAAAAGCCGGCTACCAACAAATTACGCGGCATGCTAAGAATTTCGCGGCCATTTCAGCTGTAATTTCGCAGAACTCTTCCCCGTATTCCTTTGCCGGCTTTTGTTGTTGTCTGCCTTATGGCTCTGTAATTTGGACTTTGGCGGAAGGAGGCGGGGGCTCGGGAATCTGTTGCATATCGGTAGCTGTCATCATTTGGGTATCGTTACCCACTCGCATTGAGGTCAATGCGGGGCTAAAATTAAGCCCTCGCTTATGCTCTGGATCAGTGTGCAGATTGATGTGAATATCGGTTGGAATTTGGGCCCCCAAACGATGGATTTCCGATGGCCTCAATGGGCTTCACCAGATAAACGCTACAAATATTTAAAATTGTATATCAAATATTCAAGTCTTCTACTATATGGCATCATCCTGGGATAAGCATCCATCAAATACCCCAAGTCTCACATCTTTAGTTACTCTCTCCATTGAAATGTCTCCTCTTTACAGATGGCCCAAAGAAAAGTCTACCCACATCCGCGTACTTATTTATGTAAGAGCCTTTTGGCTTTGAGCTTAGGTTTCAGCGCTTGTTCCGAGTATGTGTCCCCAAAGATAAATCTGCGTAGATACCAGTAAATGCGTAGATTTTCGTTACTTTCTGGGTTAAAGGTCGCCTGTTTCGCAGGCTTATGCACACACATATATGAGATGGCATTGACGCATTTAGAAAGCCGAAACCCTCCCAGGCACCAATGCAAGTACAGCCGGAGTGCCAGTGCCTCACCAAGCCCACCTTTTCATAATTCGCGGTAAGGTAACCCAATACTACACAGAGACCTTAAAGGCTACCCTTATTCTCTATAAATATATTATAAAATATTTTATTTTGAAAGTAGAAGCAGAGAAAGAGCCATGCAATTTATTGATATTAAATATTTTCTGTATATTGAAGTTTCAATAGATTTTTTTCCCATCTTAAACTTCTTTTCTCTCTGTGCATCTCTTGCAACTATCGGGTCTCCGCCTGTGCCTCTCAATTAATGACGATCATTGTCAAGGCTTCGGCGCAGCTAAATAGAGGCAGGCAGCAATGTCGCCGTTGCGTAGGAGTCAACATTGCTGTTGCTGTTGCCAATGTTGGCAATGTGGCCGATGATGTTGCTGCTGGCCCGTTAGTGCCGCCTTGTGCTTGTGTGTGGCGCATATTTAGGCTTGTTGCAACATGCCATTTACAAGTGCGCCTGGGATCGCCTTTGTCGTCGTCTTGTCGCTGGATCGTTGGCCTCCTCGAGACCGAGGTACCGGAGTACCAGAGTATCGGAGTATCCGGGGTATATGGGAGTATCGCCTTCGGCGTGGCCGATTATGTTGTCGCTTTTGGAGGGTGCGTCAATTTATGAGTTCATTGTGCGTTGCAACGGCACAGGAAATGTTCTGGCGGCGCGAGGGATTTTTCATCGATGGTTTAATAATAGGTCGTAATCATACGTGATTTGGAGTTCCAAATGAGATTTGTTCGCAAAGGTGGAGGTGGTGAAGGTGTGAGTCGATATGTGAGGGAAGTTATTTGAATTCTGAAAGTATATAGTTGAAATTATGTTTATTTGAGTTTTCCATTAATATATGGCTTTGATTTTCTTGAATTTCAGCTAAAAATAAGATAAAAACTTTGAATAACAAAAGAGTTTAACGAATTCCAACAAATAAACTTAACTTTCAGTCCGAACTATATTTATGATATATGTTAGGCAAACTGGAAGTACCAAAAGTTCGACTGCAGCTCGGCTTTTATTATGACTGCCACTTGTTGCTCGCTTTTCCTGCACATCGAAGGTGCGTAACTCCAGTTGAGAAACTTTTCCTAGAAAAAGTACAAACGGAGTTCGCTGGCTCCTTTAGCAAAGAGGTCCTTGGTATTGGCCTTAGCTTCGACAGCTTCATCCATCATCCTTGGTTAGGGGTAGTGGGGCTTTTCAGCTCGTTGAGTCTATTAAACATTTGATAATTTCATTCGGTTTCCTTTGTTTTTGCTGCAGCCTGCAGGCTGCAACCCGAAGAACTTCTCAGTTGGCCAAAAGTTGTTCTATTTGAGTTTATGTGTGCGCCGGGGGGGAACAGCTGTGGAACAAGCAAATAGTGGGTGTTGGGTGTTTTCTGTGCTTCATGGCTTAGATATATATGTCTGTGTGTAGATACTTATATATTCCGGGTTATGAGTCGTTCAGCGGTGCTTGACTTACGACTTTTGCGGTTGCGAAAAGGCGCTCGCCGCTGTTATGATTTTCAAGTTCTCAAGTTTATTACGGACGAGAGGCAACTTTCCATTGTGGTTAAGGAGCAAATAGGGTTTCTGATTTTACCATTTTTTTTTTTTGTTTTCTTGTTACAGTCAAGAGTCTGAAAATCAATCGATATAATCAATATGCAAGAAGAATAGATAGTTGAGAACTCTATATAGTTTATATTAAATATTCTTTCGTAAAAGACACAGATCTGTCAGTAAATAAAAACAAGAGTCAAGCAATTCAAATTTTAATTAAGAACTTAGCTGATTGAACATTTAAGTATATTATTTATAATATTCTGGGGTATAGAATTCTCTCAAATAAATAAATTTAATATAATAATATATGAAAAGTTCGATTTATGCATGTTCGACTGTATTAGCCGATTTTTTTTCTCCTTTTTTCAGCTTTAGCCCACAGAGGGCAAATGCCACATTGTTGTTGAGCGGCGAGAACTTGACAAAACATTTCGACAACGTTGTAACGACGGCCCGCATGCCGATGCAGCTTGATGGGGACTTGGATGGGGACTTGGATGTGGATGTGGTCGCTGATGTTGGCGAGTTTTAGGCGCAGACAACGCCTCAAACTAAACAACAGGAACGGAATGGTGGATCGGAGGAGCAGGGCAGCCACAATGCCCGATGCCGCTATGCCGGAGAGTTTGCAACGATTAATGATGCAAATATTTTTTGAAAGCGCGAAAAATTGTGCATAAATTTACCATGACCATGGACAACATCAGCAACACCAAAGACAACAATAACAACAAAAAGACCACTACCAGCGGCAGCAACAACATTTCGCTTGTTTACGAGCTGCACTTTGTAGGATATACATATACCCTTATTGTATGGTCATATTGGTAGAGTCATCGAGTGGTACTAGAGAAAGAATTTGTTTTGGAATTTTGTAAAGAATTGTATACACAATTTTTCGAATAATAACCTAACGCAATACACACATATATCTATGGAAAGGTTAAAAGATGAGATAGAGTGGGATACAGTTCGATTTAATTGAATTTACTAGTGGATTTTATATAAAAACATTTGTGGTATTTATGTGTACGGAATATAATTCTATAAATTACAAGCTTAAGAACTTCTAAAGCTGGCTACTTAAAAAACCTTCCGAATAGAAAACAAATCAAATTATAGTTATTCCTTTAATTTTTTTATACACAAATTTTTAATAAAATCATTTCTCTGTATATAGTATATTTGATATAGTTACACTCTAGAAAAATAGGTATTTAAATGGTGGCTGATCATTGCTAAAAAACGCTCAGACCTGCATCCGTTGAGCTGCTGAAATGATATACCCCCGAGCTGGGAGCTGGCTTTCAGAGTAAACCAAGGGCATCACAGGCTCTGCCTTTGAAAAAAGGGGACAGACCTCAGCCCCTCAGCCCAGTTTGTTGGTACCGAGCTCGAGTTGTTTTCCTGCCCATATGCCGGCGCGATGACACTTAACAAATGATCGCATAAGTGCACACAAAACGCACAACACTGGGGCCATTGATTGGGTTGTTCCAGGTCCGGGACCGGGACCGGGATCGGGATCGGGATTGGACTAGGGATGTGCTGCGGCCTTTGTGTGGGCAAATTCTCAAGTGGTATCACTGCTCAACCGGCATATTTTGTATCACAACAAGTCGTGCGGATGGCTATTCTATGGTCGAGTGCGATGTGAAATGTTTACAAAATAAATGCGGCACTTGAATTAGGCAGCATTTGTTGCCCGGCCAGTCAGCCAAGTGCATTTCTCTTCTTTTTCCGCCACGAACCTTATTAAACTCAATCTGTTTAATCAAATTAGTGGAAATCAGCGGTGGAGAAGGATATGGAGATGGGGCTTGGAGGATGGGAGGATCGGAGGAGACTCACGAGATGCGTTGGCGTTGGCGTTGCCTTTCGACCGAAAGTTGGCAATGGCATTTGGTGCCGCTACACCCACTTTTTATTTTGGCACTGCCACTCCGCGGAGGAACCTTTGTCCGCCTGAGCTTGACTCTGAGCTGGAGCCTGACTTGGAGTCTTAGTCTTGGCCTCAGCCAGTCAGCAAGTCAGCCAGCCAGCCAGTCAGACAGTGAGCCTCTGTGGCACATTAAGCCGTGCATTTAGTCGCCGGCTCTCTGGGCTGGCATTTGAACTTATTGCCACAGTTGGGCGCGCTGTCATAAAACCAAAATAAAAACCGATGAGGGGAAAACAAAACTCTGTAGGTTGGCATATGGCTAAGCACCATAGGCGGGGTTATAGGGAAAGAAAAAGGGGTTGCAGTCTACTTTTAATTTCATTTAATTTCGTATTATAGCTATATCAAGTATTTCTCCATTGAAAAAGGAATATAATTCTAAGAACTTTAACTTTAGCTCGCCACATTTACTTATGACACAAGCTTCCTTTTAATAAACATAGCTTTAAAATTTAGGTAAACTTTTTTATATAATACAAATCTTTTTCTGTTCAAAAAATACATTTAAATACCCTTAAAAGAGTCCCCCAAAATCTCCACCAGTGTGCGGCGAACTCACACCAAACTGCGACTTTATGGCTAAAAACAAAAGCCACAAAAGCCAAGATACTCTGTGCCATGTGTGCCCTTTGGCACTTTATTTTTCTCCAGCTGCATTCGCTGGAGTCTGTGCAACTTGGGCTCTGCCGATGATCCAGGCTTTTAGGTCCACAGTCCCTGGGTTCGATTTCTTTGGGAGTGGGTGAAGCCTTGACTTGGCTGTGGAAAATCCTTTAGAGCGTAACTAATTAAAATATCAACATTTTAAGAGGCGTAGTGAATGTGTTAAATTGACTTTTCCATCTCTCGAGGGTGTTGGGTGGTGTTTCGGGGGTTTTGTCAACGCTCAGCTCGACAATGGCTTTTCCGTGAGTGGCATTTTCCGAGTGGAACTGTGCGAAAATCCGACCCGTCGACCCCGCACTCGACTTGACTCGATGGGGGTCAGCGCTGGAATTTTTCGCGGAGTTGCACTCGTGAGAAGTGCTCCATCGGGTCCTCAACTAATTAAGTTGCAATTAAATGTTTTAATAGCCGAGAGTTTGCCCTGCCAGCCACATCCGTCGTTTTGGTAAACGGCCACAAAACTACTCTTTCGAAATGCGTGGCGTCCGAATGAGGAGCGCGCCTCATTAAAGCGGGCACGGTCGGCGGGGCTATTACCAAAAGACGTGCAAGGCTGCCAATGCAATTGTAAAGAAAAAAAAATATTGTACAAAAAAACAAAGGCAGAAACGAGCAGGGAAAAGGAAAATATTAAAACAGCAAAATGATGTACAATTGAGATTAAGGTGACTGAGGAATGCTCTTTGAATGCTAAGGAAGTTAAAAAATTTAAAAAATATGCCATCAGAAAATTTCATTTAATATGTCTTAAGCTCTTTTTAAGATATTTATACAAACTTCTTCATACGAAAACTAGCTTAGTTTCCCTTGATACCTTTGTTAAATAACAGGAAATGTGGCAACCTTTAGAAAGAGCATTTCGATGGGACCTGACCAGCTTCCTTTGATACTCGTTGCCTGGCTCCAGCCGTCTGAGCCTCGGTTTCTGTTCTTAAAGGGCTGCGCATGCGCAGAACACATGCCGTGGGCACTGCGCTGCTTCAACTGCCGCTGCCGCTGCTGCTGATGCGAGTGCTTGCCACTGCTGCAATAAACGTCAAAATGCGGCCCATTGCTGTCCATTTCATCAACGTGTGAAATAAATCACTCAAAGTGCTGCGGATCCATTAAGGGCAGCCGCAGTCGGGAGCAGCACAGGCTGTGTGCCTTTATCTGTATGTACCTTTGCTTGTGTCTTGTGGTAAATACATTTTTAGCATTTTGTCTGCTGATACCTTTGGGTGTTGTACATGGCAGCGACGACGTCATGACGATGACGATGATGTCGACGGCTGCTCTTTGCTGCAACAATAAAGAGTGCATGCCACTGGCCACGCTTTTTGCGGCAGAGCCGCTCTGGCTCTGGCTGTGGCTCTGGCTCCACATGTTGTTCACCTTTTGCAATTCCAGTCCGTGCCTCACCTTGGTTCTGCCTTCGACTTTGACTTTCCATTGCGGGATTTCGCTTTTCGGCGTGCTACGCGCCGGGGCCACAGCATGCAAAAATCCAAATTATATTTCAGAGCTTAAATTCAATTAACGGCCGTGCCAGGAAAATCACTCGAAATTGAAATTACGACAGCCTGCTTGCGCTTTCCTTGCCTCTTATTTATTATTTCTCATTTTTTCGTTCGTTCTCAAAGCCAGATTCGGATTCGAAATGCTGCCACTAACGAAACCCAGGCCTGGCATTAATGCAAGCCTGTGCCGCCTGCCACTAGGTAAACAGAAAGTTGATTGAAAGTTCCAGGCCAGCGCCAGCTGGAAAATGAAAACTACCGAAGCAGTGTGGCCGATGAAAATCAGGGGAAGGCGAGAAAAATTAGATTTGGCTCAATTAAATGCAGAAATATGCAAGCAGGCTGAGGAATGTGGGTAAACTTGGCTTATGGAAAAGTGGGAAAGGAAAGAAAAAGGCCAAGAATAAAGTAGCAAGAGCAGCAAAGATAAAACTAAAGAAAAGTGGTTAAAAATAGATAAAAGGAGAAATGTATCTTACTATCAAGAAATCTAATATTTTTGTTTTCCTTTTTCGTAATATTTTAAAAATTAATTAAATGCACATTATATTAAGGCATACTTATATTTATCTGGCTTAGTTACTGGTAGTATCGGCAATCAATTAGGCAGCCTGAGACATTGTTATTCTCGGTAATTGTAATAATTAATTCATAATATCTCAATTGTGAAAACAACCTCTGGCTGATATCAATCAAGGTACACAAATATTTGCCACCTGCCACCGCCACCCACTCATTAGGGCAGGCCCCTCCCTTGGGGCCCTAAATATACATATATATTTTATTCCTCTGCGCTTTGCCCGGGGGACACTTTGTACTTTCTGGCCATTGTCATAAAATGCAACTAATTGCTTTAATTTGCAGCACTCACACACCGCACACGCCGCACACACTTGTAACAACAACTGGCAATCGTTGATGCATATAAATCTTATTGGAACTCTTTCTACTTAATTAGTTTTAATGTCACACAAACAAAAGCGCATAACTAACAATTAAGGCAACTATGTGCATACTTCATATATGTGAATTTTGCCAGAAGTATGGAGTATGGAGCATAAATCTTAATTACGCTTCGTCGAGCGTAAATCATCATCAGCGGCAGCCTCAGTCTCGGTCCCAAGTCTCGGCTTTTTGGCCTCTGAGGCCCAGGCCGGATTGATTCAGGCGAGGCAGCACTTCTCCAGAAAGTCTCCCTCGAACTTTGACAATTTGTTCGGCATTTCTGCGTTTTTTTACGAGCTCAGCTTCCGGACTAGCTGGCGACTGTCGGAGGAGATACTTAACCCTGTTTCGGGACTTTGCCAAATCTAATTCGGGGTTTCCTCAAATTAGATGCAAAAAAAGAGTAACTGGCTGCAAAACTTTGTGATTTATGTTTCCAAATCTTATTTAAAGGGATCCTTGTTTACTGTGATATAAAAAAGAACACCTTCTTCCTTCAAAGCATCTTAAAACGAATCTAATATCTGCTCTTGGCAGTTAGCGGCAGTCGGCGCAATTCAAAACGAAATTTCTTACAAGTTGTAAAGATTAAAAGTCCATTAGGCAGCGGCGACCGCACGTAGAACTTGTTTGGGCGGACGGGGAGGGACCTGGTCCTCTTTACAGCAATGCAATCACTCAAATTGGCCAAAGGAGGCAGTGGCATTTCGTGAAATATTTTAATCCATAAGATGCAGTTAAGTGCATCCATCAGCGTGTATTTAGAATTTAATAAATACGGAAGCGAGAACACGACTCCGAACACGACTCCCCCCGACTCCTTCTGGCAAATGCACTTCGAGAGGTATTTTAATTTATTTAAATTTCTGCCCGCTCTCGCACATAGCCGCCGCACTGCAATTTGGCCCGGTCCACACGACTTGGCCAAGTAAGAAAAGTGAACATCCATTAGTTGTGCTAATGATGCGCAACCCACTTTGCACTGCTCCGCCCCAAGTAGAACGCTGCAGCTCCTCCTTTTTGCCAGAGTCACAGGCATAGTCAAAGCCGAAGTCAAAGTCAAAGCAAAAGCAAAATCAAAAGCTAGAGCCAGAAGCGAGTGTCCTGTGCCGGGATTTAGCCTTCTACTTTGAAACGCATTTTGCCAGTTTGGTTAGTTAGCTGCGCTCCCTGTGTGTGCGGCTAATGTAAGGGGCCAGAAAGGAGGAGTGGAAAGTGGCAGCAGGAGTGGCTAGCGAAAGAGGTTTCCTCAGCTGTATAGTGGGAATAGCAAATGCGGTGAGTGTATCCCAAAACCTTTCATTAACATGTGTCTATATTATCAAGATTTTATTGGAATTCACTTGCACTTTTATCCATTTGCATATTCTTTTACAAATACACCTGAAATAAAAAGTAAGATCCAAATTATTTAAATGTTTTCCTTAACCAGAACCCATAGTTACCATTAATTGGTTCAAATAGAACTCATAGGGAATGTGACCGCTGATTGGATCTATTGCCACCGGCCACATCTCGTCCATTTCCTCCTGGGTGAAGGGTTCGCCCTCCTCCATCATCAGCTTGCCGAAGCTCTCCTTGGTCAGATAGCCCTTGTTTTCCGGATCCAGGATCTTAAAGGCCTGCAGAATTTTCTCCGGTGGTGCGGGCTCCATTCTAGAAAAGACATTGATAATATTTTCTACAAGTTATAACCATAGATAATACTCACTTTCTTTCCATAAGCAACTGGGAGACATGGGGAAGAAACTTGGTCAAGTGCACCTCGCCGCTGGTCTCCTCCGATTCGGTGGCCGAGATCACCTCATTCACCTCCTGTTCGGTGGGCACACAGCCCAACAGACGGAGAACCGTGCCCACTTCCCGGACATCTATGAACTTGTCGCCATGGTGATCAAAAACACAAAAGGCATCGGAAATGCGCTTCTCCAAGTCGTTGTTTACTGGAAAATATTATTAAATTAGTTCGTTATTAATTGGTAAACTTGTAATAATATTTATTATTTTTAACTTAGAAAGAAGTATGGTTTTTTTTAACAACAATTACAATCAGAATCCATGTTGCACGCTTGAGCTCGGCCTGGCAAGTGAGCCAAGTCATGGGTGGGCAGAATTAAATCAATATGGGTACGTAAAAACAAACTTTGTTGCCAGGGGCGATATACTAAATGATATATGGACGAGGGAAGGAATGCAGCAGGCACAATGGTACTACCTACCACTATTCCTGCTTAACGTTTTTATGTACTTCTTATGGCCGATTTCATTTTGGATCGACCAGATCCAAATCCACACAAGGCGAGCCGAGTTGGGCCTCGTCTTCGGAAAAGCCATCATAGAGCGGCCCATTAGGCAGCTCATGGAGGCCATCATATTGGCCCATTACCATTTCGCCTGGCTCGGTATGGAACACGGAAGTCCTCTCCGCCTTACTTGGCGCTGCTGCTCTCGGCCAGCAGCAACAAGTGCATTTTCGGAGCTGGGCCCACTTTAATGGAAATTACTGCAGCGCTTGCCATTAATTTTCCCTCACATTTGTCTGGCCATCTAAGACGCAGAAGTTGCAGCTTCGCTGGCTCGTAGCCCGGCTGGCTCTCAACGCTTTGGATTCGATTAAAAAATGGCAAAGCCCAGTACGAGACGAGAACTGCTTCATTCACGCTAATGCGTGTCGTGTACAACACGCTTGCCACTTGAGATGAGCGGAGCTGAGATGCTGCCGCATCTCCTAGATGCGATTCAGAGCCCCCGCCCCCAGTCGTCTTCGTCGTCGTCGTCCACCCATCAGCACCATCGGATCGGAGCCACGTACTCGCTGCGGCCTATCTGCCGCAATCTCCCTTGCCGGTCTCAGCCCTGAATCTGGACCTAAAACTGAATCTGAATCTGCACTTCAATATTCTTGGATCAGTTGGTATCTTAAACTAAATTAAGCTTGCCTTTTTGTGTACATTTTTAGAGACTTTAGGATTAAGAAATTATAAAAGTTCTGTTACAAATTTATTTGTTAATTGTTTTTAATTTTCTAAAATTCTAAACTTGTATTGATAACTAAGAATGTATTATATCGAATGAGAAATCCTCAAGTTTAAAAGAGAAAACCAATTTCTCTTGGTGTAGGCCTGAACTTGGCTGCGGCCTGGGCCTGGGCTACTGCCATAAACACTAAAAGTGTTCGTCATTTGCTGTTCCAGATCCAATTAACCATTTTGATGCATTTGCCTCCATTAACTTTTTCTCTCTCTCTGGCCGCTTAGAGTCCCAGTCAGGGACCAGGGACCAGGGACCAGGGACCCTTTGCCCAGTCGCAGTCTGTTGCAATTTCGCTGCTGACTTACAACGTGATCGGAAGTTTGTCTTGGCCCATCTTCAACTTACATACCACACCATACTGCCATAGCCATAGCCATACTGTATTGTGGCCATATCTGACGACGTGGCCGTGACTCGCAGACACTCGTATGAGCCCCTTCCTGGGCCAGGACGGAGTCAAAGTCGGAGCTGTTGCAAAGTACTTTGTAAATGTTGGCATGATTTAAGTCGGCTCTTAGTCTCTTTATTCTGACATTTACCCCAGGTTTGTCTATTAGGCATGCGATTAAAATTTAAATTGAAGTCGCGCTGACTCCGCTCCTCTACGGGATTGGGTTTCAGCATCTCGACTTCGGGGTTCGGGGTCCGGGATGTTTTTTTTTTTATGGAACCAGCCACGCCCGTTGCAATCTTGCTCCCCGAGTTCCGGTTAGTGCCCTGCGCTCAGCTCATCTGTCAATTTCGACACCTATGGCAGACAGGTCGGGGACTTGGACATGGGAAGTGCTTCCTGTCCGGGAAATTACCAGGCTCCAGCGAATAAATGCTATGCAAATAGCTACAAGATTTACGATAGCAATTAAATTGGCGGAGGGATGTGGATATAGCAGGAAGAGAAATCGAATTGAATATGGAAAAATATCGCAAGGTAATGAATATCGAATGCATTAGCCTGTACTGAATCAATAAACGGATTTAATATCGAGCATATTTTGTAATTTATAGCCAAATTTTGTAAAATTGTTAAAAATAGATTAGAGGTATTAGGTATATTGACATTTATCGATTACAAATAAAAATTTAAGTAATTGGATTTATTGGCATTTTATTTTATCGATAAAATATGGGTTTACTTCCACCATCCCGATATTACTGCTAATTTATTTCCCTTTTAGATCAAAGATCCGACTTAAGCAATTCTTAAGCCATTCACTTGCGCCATGGGCAATCATATATTGAGGTCACATCCAATCGAATCGATTGCCCTTTTCCAGATGCCAATCGAAAAGGCTATTTTCCATTAATAAACAATTATAATTATGATTTCTTTTTTCCTCTTTTTTGCATTTAATGCCCAATTGGAATTGCGTTACAATGCGTGCGTATGTAGACTGGAGTAATTAAATGGAATTTAATAAACATAAACATCCGAATAATGAACGCTACCTTTCACAGCACCACCACCAGCAGCAGCAGCAGCAGCAGGGCCAGTAAGCGGAAAACGCCGGACAAAAGGCGGCCCAGAAACTTTTGTTGAATTAATTAGAGTAAAAAGGCTGCCAGACAGCAGCGGCCGCTGCCTAGGCTACCTTTGTATTCACATACTTTTAAACGATTCGTAAAAAGAATTCAATTCAGGCGAAGTGATATGAAAGAATTGATTAATAATCATAGCTAAAACCACAAAAGACCAACCCAGGGCCCGCCACATCCCCTTTGCTCCGCATCCGAGAAGACCTGGCTACTGGCAAAAGCCGACTGGCTGGCCACAAAAGCGCTGACGCCATGGTCCGTGCGCTCCCAGCTCTCGGCTCTCAGTTCACATCAAGGCCAATTGGGCTGGCTCCAAGCTCCAGCGGATCTGTGGGTACACAGGGAAAAGCTGATCATGGATGATTTTGTAGAAAAGTCTTATTAATTGATTGATACAATTATATTTTTAAAAGGATTAAAATTAGTCTCTTTAGTACTTATAAAAATGTTATATCAAAATGTTAGTATAAAATAAATACATACTTTTTTTAATATATTTCTAAAATACATGACTTCCCAATAATACTATCCCTTAGATACATTTTCCATTTAACCTATAATTTTTCCCTTTTTTTAATTCTCCTAAAAATATTATTCGCAGTGCACGGCTTCAATTGTAGACCCCCGATCGGAGTACACATGTTGCTAGTTGCTGCCGTGCTCCATATTCTGGAAACTCGGAGCTCGGGACTTGACTTTGATTCAATTTCCATATGAAAACATCGATTTGCGTTTGTGCGCCCGCGTTGTCGTAATCAAAGTGTTGTTTATGGAACACGTCCGGCGTGTTTTGCTCATTTTTTTTTTTACCCCGTCTTTTTTTTATATTTTCTTGTTGCCATTCCCGACTTGCTGCTGCTGTTGTTGTTGCTGCCTCGTTGGCTGGCCATAAAAAATTGCTCACGGCAACAATTGCGCGCGTCGGCTGAAAAATATGTAGCAGCGATTACATTTGCCTATTGCACCAAGGCAAAAACGAGTCGGAGTCGAGCCGAGTTTGCGCGAGAGTCCGAGTCGGCGGAGTCCCGGGTTATGATTGAGTTCTAATGAGTTGAGAAAAATGTATCAAGGAAAACCAGTTCCCGGAATCGCAATTAGATAAGTGGGTTTATTCATGCCACAAACGTGAACAGCAAGAAAGCCAGCAATTGTCCAGGGTCCCAACCAGGAGGCTCGGATCGAATCCAAGTGGACTAGAGTGGAGTCAGGAAATGGAAATTGTTTCCACCGAATGGCCTAACAAATGTGTAGCACATTTTATATAATAAGGCGTTACAAATATTTTTCAATTTCATTTATTTATATCGGAGAAAGGGGTAAGGAGAAAAAATTATCATCGTCCGAGAGGAGGAAACTAGTTTAGCTACACAGAAAATAATAGGCATTAAAGGAGGTTGAATTCAATGAGTTCTTGAATGAAATTTAAATAATAAAAGGTATGTTTTAATACACCAAAACTTAGTTATATTCGCTTAAAGTAAGAGTATACCCCACACATAATAAAGCCTTAACTTTTTTCCCGTGTAACCTTAGCCTTATCCGATATGCAAATTAGAAATTATCGAGAATTTACTACAAATAATGACTGCGTATAAAATCGAATGAAGCCATTAGTCCGCCGCATGACTTATGAATTTCCATTAGCCTGCCTGAGTTCCGATTGGGCCATATCGGCCAGACACCTTTCATTCACCTTTCGGCCAGATTCTGCACTAGTTTAGGCCGCGATTGAAGGGCGTGAAATATTAATACGTTGAGCACGCCTGGTAGCCGCCAAAAGGGAAAGGTAAAGGTAAAGGTAAAGCTAAAGGTCTTCAATCGCAGCTCCGATTCTCCAGTTTGCCGTATCCCGTTGCCCCTTTCGGTTAATTGCCTCACTTTCTAGCCGTAAAAATCGACTACGCCCTAATGTGCGTGCCTTTCCAATTACCAAGTCGCAGGTCGGCCGGCCCATCATTAGCCACGTTTACTAATGATTTTCAGCCAGCCTAGACCATGGAGCCTGGGAACTCGGACTGCGAACGAGAACTGTTCCTAGTTTTCGCATGCACATGATAATGGCCGTGGCGGCGCTTTGATTTGGCCGGCGGACGGCAAACAAGACAATAAATCAATAATTATTGCAAAATAATGCCCGGACTCAATGAGAATGAGAAAACTGCAGCCAAAAATATGGTACGAGATAAATTGCAGAGCTGGCCGGGCGGGCGTATGACTTAATTTGCCAATTTGAGCGCCAGAGGCTAAAGCGCACTTACTTCTTGGCCCAAAAAGGCCAGACATCTGGCCAACTCAATCTACAGCTCCGGCGTTCGTTCTAAACGTCAATTTCCGTGCCAGCAGCAGTCGTTGTCTTATTAAGGCCCAAACGCGTGCGCAGCAAAAAAAAATATATATATATTTATAAAAAACACAGAAAACAGCAGCCCGCAAATAAGAATTCTATTATGATCATGCCACACAATATGATTAACTTGTTGACCCCGTCGAAAGAGCAAACAATAAAGGTACCACGGGTATTCTCTCGAATTTAGAACGGATTTCGAGTGGCCCAAATTATTGCCACGGCAACCGCATGCACTTCCGTGCCTTGTGGTAAAAATGATTTTATGCAAACAGAAATCGAAGAAACCGAAAGCGACCCGCGAAATTGGCATTCGTTAGGCGTTGCTAATAATTGAAAAAAAATCTCCAAAAAGACCGCAAGAGAAACAAGTTGTAACCATTGCGGCTGCTGGGAACGGGACGCGCAGGAATGCCGCGACGACCTGTGATTGTGATTGCGCACCTGACTTTTGGGCCAGCTGCGATTTCACAGTGGTCATCAAGGGAAGTACCAATTGGGACTTGAGACTTTCCCTTCAGAAAAGACCCTTAAAAATGAAGTTCCCTTAAGAAGAGGAAATCCTGGCACTTAAGTTAATTAAGACTTGGTGTAAGCATAAGTTTCGGTACCCTTTTAATAATATTTTTCTGGCTTTAGATTTATAAAATCTAAATTAAAATATCACGATTCCGAAATAATATATAGTAATATAATTTTAGCTACAAAAACCCTCTTATATTTTTAAAATTACAGCCAAATGTATTTGCCAATTTTTTAGTAGAGAAAGTCTTTATGGTATTATTTTTATTAGTAAAAGCATTTAATAAAATATTATTTCAAATAAAAAACTCTAGTATGGCATCAGTTTTACAGTTCTTCTTCAGGCTTATAGCTTTTAAAATATTTATAAAGCTCTGGAAACTTTTCCTTTGAGTAGGTAAATATTTTACTGCCTTCACGATATCGTATTCATTCGACATGTTAATTTTCATTGTCAGCTTTCGCTGCAAATTTATGAACACTTCATTGCCAGAGCCAAATGAAAATCTCATTGCAGCGAACACACACTCGCTGGGGGAAAACCTGCTGGAAAATTGATTTTGCCATAGCATGACAATCACTCGGCCCAAAAGCTGCCTTTAGCTGCAAGGCTGACGCCCACCGAAAATAAAAAACAAAATCGAGAAATCGGCAAATCGCGAAATAATAGCAGAAAAGAGTCATAGTTAGAGCTCCGTCGTTGCTAAGCCAGCTGATTCATGACTTAATCACCGGCAATCGGTAGCTGCGACTTGCGGCCAAGTTGCACCGGGCTGCACCCAAAAAACGGCTTTATCAGTGGGCACCGAGGACGTATCGAGGTATCGAGAGGTATATCCAGGTAGCTATCGAGTGAGTGGCTTGAGCCCGTAGGCTGCCACCGAGCCACTTGGCTGACTTTGTGGCAGGCCAATTGATTGTTTGCTCCACAACTGCAGGACTTGATTGAGGTTTTCGCTTTTATTTTTATTCATTTTTTTTTTTTTAGCCTCGTGCTACGCCGTACTTTAATTGCTGAAATATTGCCCGGCCAAAGTTTTCACTCTTCTGAGCCAACATCCGCTATAAGCCAAGTGAGCGGCCCGCTCAACAGCTTCCCCAAACCATAAACAACTGTTCTGTTTGGAGTGATCTCTGCCAGCGATCTTCTCGGATCTCCGATCCGCGATCCGCAATCCCCGATCCGCGCATGCGCACCGCTGCCAAGTTATAAAAGTGTAAATAAGGTAATTAGTGCTTCCGGGCATAATCATACAAACATGACGTAGCTTGGTGGCTCCGGCGCTCAGCTCCATGTTAGGGCACTGAGGAAAATTATGGATTTCTTGGGATTAGGGAGCGGAAATCAGAAAATTTTTGAGACAGAATATTTAAAGAAACATTTGTGAAATGCCTTTTTGATTTGATAATTATGTTCCAAATTTTGTTAAATATGTTGTTATTTATTATTCTTAATTTAAGTTTATAACTTATTTATTTTTTAAATATTTTTCCAAGTGTTTCCTTACCTTTTTTTCAGTGTTTTTGTTTGGCTGAAGAGCTAACGAACTGACGCACCGCGCGCGTTCCACAGCTCCAGTCCAGGGCTTGAGATGCGGGGAGAGCTTGGCACATCCATGTTGCCGATGACAGCGACGACAATGTTACGCTTCGCCAGCGGATGAAGGGAATCCGGAGTCGGGCGGAGGCAGCAATTGCTGATAAGCAATAAAAACAAATGCCGGAGGCATGGTGCTTCAAGGGGACAGACTGCAATCCGTCCGGTGACTATGCCAGTGCTAACCAATAAAAGTCTCAGTTCTCAGTTCTCGGATCTGGACTCTCGGATCTTGGTTGTGTTGTCGACTTGGCGCTATCCATTACGACCGCGAGATTTGGCTAATTATGATGCCAGCTGATCGGTTAGTTGACTCTTGAGTGCCCCATGGAGGGAGATGGAGCCATGATGCTGCTTAATTGGCAGATTGGAGAGGCAATTGATGGGGCTCGTCGCCCGAGAGCCGCAACAAGATTAAAACAAATTTGCTAAAAGCCTCGACATGAAATGAACACCACATCGCGAGACAACAAAGTAGGAAGCTACATGAAATATCAATGATTGGGTTTACGCCCCATAATGGAACCTTTAAAAATAGAATCCAGTGATCTTATGGGAAAAACTCGACTGCGATCGACAGCATTAGGCCCGAGATTCTCATTAATATTAACTGTATTCCGGGGAGGCTCAAGCTTGGTTATTCAAACTCATGTTGGGAACCTGACAAGTTAATTATGCCCGCTTTTCTTTGGCTGCCACTTGCCACTTCGGTTGTCTCTGTCGGTCTTTTGTGGGCACATTAAACCATGATTTGTAGTGTTTAAGTTTTGATTTTTCCCTTTCGACTTTTATTTCGAAATTAATTAAGCGAAAACTACTGTTAACTGGGGGCATTTGAGCATTGTTTATGCGCAATCGTGGACACAGAAAACGTGATGTTTTGACGGATTTCTCAACTTGTCAGGGGGCCTGCGGGACTCTGTCTCTGGCCGTCGAAAGCCCCATTTTGATGTCTTAATTAAAGCCGAATACGAAATGCAGAATCAGTCAGCCTCAGCCTCAGCCTCTCTTTCTCCCTAGCATTATTTTATTTATTTTTTATTTTTTGCGCATAGATAGATATAACTGCAAAAGTGGCTGCTGGCGGTGCGATTCAAAGGCCCCAATTAACGCGGAGTTGTTTGGACAAGTTGTGTTTACCCTCGCCCAGGCGAGTGTGAAATTTAATCAGTGTGCGACCGGAGGAGCCATTCAGAATTCATTTTGCCCAACTCTAAATTGTTGTTTATTAATTTTGATGCCAAATTTATTTGCCTTATTAGCATTTTCCCATAATTTTGATAAAACAATTTGTTGTGTCTCAGAAAAACATCGAAAATATCAGATTGGACACGACACTGGGCCACGCATTTTTCGTGGCATTTCATTGACTTGCTTCACGTAATTTATGGACAATCCACGGACGGAACGCGAGACCTAGACTCTGCCGCCCTCGCCAAAATTTTTCATCAGCCTTTTGTGTAAATGAATGAATTGGAAGACTAAGGATATGTACTCTTTCTGTGAGACGTATAAATTATTAAAATACTTTAAAAAGCTATTCTTTTGTTATTTAAAATATCTTTGTTTATATATTTGCATTTAAAATGTTGCCTCAGACTGAACTATTACTTTCCTCTTTAATTATTTAATTTATTTTAATTTAATTAGCAAAAGTCAGAGCATTTCGTATTCGTTGTTTTTAACCCCTGGGCCATCACTCTTTTTCTATTTAATTGTGTGTTGGTATTGCCATTTCGTATCGCTTTGGCTGTCCTATCATAAATTTGCAGCCTTATCTGCCCAGCCAAATCTCCTGTTTCCAGCGACCTGGGCTGAGCATTTGTGTTGATTCTCATAATATGCTAATTAAAATCGTCTTCATCTTGGCTGTTTCGGCTGACTGGCTGACTGGCTGGCTGCTGTGCTTTGCCTTTTGGTCAATTAAACAATATCGACATCTAGTTTTGTTTAAATTAACATAAAATTTTTGGACCGCCTCCCTTCTGGGGCGACAGCCACGGCGATGAGGTAACAAATTACGTACAAGCATTTATCATGTTATTGGCATCGAGCTACAAATAGCCGCGCTCCAATAGATTTTTATTCAAATCCGTCCGATTAAGCGGACTTTTGGCCGGGGCATAAATTCACTTTGGCTTTCATAAAAGTGACAGTTTCTAATGTCAAACAAAATTCGCCGCCCCACGTCCCCTGTGTATATCTAGCACTGGCCATCAATAAGTGTTCGATATTTATTTGACATTTGTGCCGGTTTTATTGCAGGAGTTGGCTTATTGCAAATTGGCTTATTTATTCGCCAGTCGTCGTCGTGTGTTAATAGTGTTTCATTTAAATGTTAAATACGTAGTTTAATTAAACTGATTTATTGTGGGTGATCAGGTGATTTGTGGCCGGACCAGCTCCTAGTCGGAGTTCAATGTGCAATAAATAGTCATTTCAATGCAAATTGAGGCTTGGAATTGTCTTCTCAGTTCTCGCACTACGAACTGCGTACTAAAGTAAGCTCCGACTTGAAGTTCCCCGAGAGAGCCCGAGAATGTATCTCTTAAATTTGTTTAAATTGCCCGTAATTGCGTCGGGTTAAATGGGCTGCCAAAAAGCACTCAGAGAGCGGTTTTATAGTGCTGAACTCAACCCTTTCCCAGCTGCAGCCGGCGATCATCATTTAAATACCCGCGAATGCAGGCAGCTGCTGATGCCGCAGCGCAAATAACCACTCAAAAATTTATAACTGTGTCTGATCATAGCAATTAGTGTGAATTTGATTTTATTGCCGACTAAGAAAAAACGGAAAGTGTTCAGAACGAGCCAGCAGCAGCAGCAGCAGCAGCAGCGATGCAAGGAGGCCATAAACCCGGCCCGATCCGAGTCGATCCAATCCGATGCGTAGCTAAAAGGCAGCCAGGCATTCCCAAATGCATTTCCCACACGGAAAAAAATAAGCTCAATGGTTTTAAGTGGCTTTAAATGGATAAAATACTTGGGTAAGATGTTTAAAACACCTCTGGTGATAGGAACTTTTATTTTTAAGCTCAAGGAACTACTTTTATAACGTCTTCTTGGTTTTAAATCTCTGGGATTTATAATAAACTCTCTTATTTTAATATAAATAATATAAAGACGATTAACTTTATGAATAGAAATTTGTTCTTATTTAAATATAAATTATGATAAGTAGTTTTCTGTTAAAAATTACCTTAATTAAAACAAAAACTAGTAGTTAGAACTGATTTCTTCCAGTGCACACACAGCTGCAAGACTCCGCCCGCCGTGAAGTCCGGACTCCGGAGACAGTTAATTGGGGGCCCGCCTTGTGGTCACACGCAGCAGCCGCCGAGGAACCGCAGTCAAAGTCGAAGCCAAAGCCAAAGCATTCATAATAAAAGCTGAGGAATGAGTAAATTAAGAATTATGGCTTTTGCATGCAAATTCAAAATTTCCGATACACAATAAATTACTTAAGAGACCGAAAAAAAAGAAACGAGAGGGAAAAAGGAGGATCAGAGCCAAAAGCCACAGAACGATAACCGAACAAAAGCGTTGAAATACAACTGGCAATGCTTTCAATAAAGAAGTTGTAGACGCTGGCGAACTGCGAGCTAAACATGTGAGTTATTCGCAGAGGAACTGTCTGACTACACGGAGAGAAACTTGAGTAAAATCAGGCTATACCTATATAAAAATCTCTTAAAAAGTTCTTAAAATTATTTTTTGCAGTGCAGAACTCCAGGCCTTGAACCAAGATCGCTGGCAGGCTGGAAGATTAAAAGGGTCAGGCATTCGCTTTCATGTGGGTGGCCTCATGTGGAGCATCTGTCAGCCGGAGATCTTGAATTCCGACCAAGTTATGATTTTGCCGAAAGTGAAAAAGGACGATCTTTAATTGTCTCGGCAAGCAACGCCCATTTCGCCAGCTATTCAGGTCAAGGCAGGAGCTTAATTCCGGCAACCAAACCGAACGCATTTCGTTCTCATAGAAATCCAAATCGAGTTTGTGGCCTTCCAGCTGGCAAATTAATAGGCCAAATTAAATGCGACTCCTAGGAAATGGTTAAAAATCGCTTTAGCTTATATCCAGCGGCGTGCAACCGGAGATTTGATATTTTTTCCAGCTACCATTTACATATCCGACTGGAGCAGCACTCCAGTTCCCACAATGAAATGATAAATGAATTTCAAACTGTGCACGTTATTCAAGGCCCACTGTCCGAGTGTCCATCAGCAGCTTGGCTGCCTGGATAGCTAGAGAAGCATGCAGTTACTGGCTGCTCTCTAACTGACTTGGCCAATTTCAAGTAGTTTGGCCAACTAACGGCAGGCTAATAATACCATTTATTTATATTTTGTATTTATATAGCTTTCGTAGGGGACTTTTAATAAAGAAAGAAGGCTTGAATTACATTTTTTTTTAATTTTTTGTCGGTTGGTTAACCCTAAAAAGCAATACAGAAAATATTTCCGTACTCAAACATATGAACAATTTCGATTTGGAATCTGCAAGGGTATACAAACTCTTCTTTAACAAAATTTGAATCATTCATTTTCTGTTAAAAATTATGTTAAATTTTTTGTCGGTTGGTTAACCCTAAAAAGCAATACAGAAAATATTTCCGTACTCAAACATATGAACAATATCGAATTGGAATCTGCAAGGGTATACAAACTCTTCTTTAACAAAATTAGATTCATTTTCTGTTAAAAATTATGTTAAATAGTTTGTTAAAGTACCGATATTTTTTAATCATTTTGTAATTAAAGTGTTACTTATTAAGTAGTTCTAGAATCCCCTTCCAAACTGCAGAGTTTGGTAGATATTTATTTTTAATATTTACTAGTAGAGTATAAAGACTTCCATTATCCTTTCCATATTCCGTATTCAATTACATACTATTCATTTTAAATCGGAGTAGTTTCATTTTCCCTGCGGCCTCCTGCGTCAGTTACAGTTATGGCCATAAGTATTCATAATACCGCAGCCATTATCGTTCCGGCCAGCCTTTCCACGTTTGTTAATTGCCTTGGCAGGCTGGCACAGGTGGGAGTGGGAGGTGGAGCGAGGACCTTGGCCGCATGCGTGTGCTGGCCATCTAACAGCACTCGCAATCGCAATCGCAGTCCTGCAGAGCGAACTTTCATCTCCTGCTGATGTGCTAAACGTGCGCCGGTCATTTGGCCAAACGATTGTCGATCAGTAGAGTTAACTATCAGCAAGAAAGTTGCAAGAGCAACGGCAGCCAAGTGGCAGCAATTAAAGTGCAGCTGGGCAGCAGCGTTACACAGTTGGCGGGGTTTCAGAGGGGGCGCCACATGTCATAAACACTCTGAACGCTGACAGGGCAGCCGCAAGTGTCAAAATGCCTGTCAAAAGCCACCCACACGTCGGCGCGGCGATCGACATCGTCATAATCATCGACGTTGACTTCAAACTCAGCTCCAGCCCCAGCAACGGCATCGGCATTGCCATCAGAATCAGCATCCCATCTTGCCAGCCGTCAAAAGTCGCGCCCGCAGATTTATTAGCTTGCAGTTTCTTTTCGGGGCCAGTCGATAATCGGTTGCGGAATCTATAATAAGCAGCTGTCGCCGAGCCACTTGAAATATGTATTTACGAGTATGTATCTCAAAGATACACGTATGCGAACAGTTCAAGAAATAAGGCTCTCTGTAAAGATAATAATTAATATTATATGGTCTCAAATTAAACTCTTAGAAACACATTCTATTATATTTATGGAAAAACATGCTCAAATCTATTTCAATTTGTACAACAAATAAAACTAACCGATGTTTCGCAGTGTACCCTGCATGACTGTCGGCTTAGATTGACTGTGCGTGCTGATTTTGATTTGCAATAGAAATACAATCTATTTCATTTCGTTTATTTTTTTTTGGCCTGTTGGCATTTTCAATTAGTTCTCCTAGCAGAGCTGCTCCGAAGTGTCAAGGTCTCTCGGTGGACTTGATTTATGCTAATTCTCTCCTATGTGAGCAATTTAAACGATATCCACGCGAGATGAACTCGGTTTGCGGCTTGGTCAGGTGTCAAGCAACCAACTGGGTCAGGTGATTGAAGCTTCGCTTCCAGATAGCACCGTTTTTATCCGTCTTACGAGTGGCGTATCTCCCCCGAGCATTAATCACTCCCCAGCGGCAGTACTTTCTCCGCTGGCCTGAGTAATCCGCATGTAACACACATCTGTTGGCTGCTGTTTTGTTGCCAAAATAGCCACGATTATTTTGGCCAAGACGCTGCGAGTGAGCAATGCAAATCCCAAACCGGGGAATGTTAATGCCAGCACTGACTGACAGCTGTTCGCTTGGCCCGCCTGCAGTTGTTGTGACGACAAATTTATGCTCTACATAGGAATTCCATGGAATGCCTTAAAGTTCGCTGGTATGATGATCTCATTACGAGTGAATTTTATGAACCCAGCAGCATTCAAAGATGAAAATAGAAATTTGTCATAACTTAAATGGGAATACTTAATTTTAAAAAATTTTAAAAAGAGTTAAATCAAAAAATATGCAGACTGCAAGGGTATATATAGATAGGAAGGTTCTTTTTCTTTACTAATATATAATTCCTGAAACATTAGACAAGTTTATTCACTTAAAAGTTATTTAATGTAGCTTAAATTTTCACTTTCTGTGTATAGCAATGATTTGGATATTTGTTAAATTTGTAGTATTTGTTTCTACGGATAATAAAAAATTTCTGCACATTCTATTTTCTGTCAGCTTAAATTGCAATCTACATATTTAGTATTGATTTCTTGCATACAGTCTGACAACTCTTAATTAAATTCGCTATTTTATAAAATCAGTTTGATGCACTTGTTTTGGATTATTTAAATTTCAGATTGTTCACACACATTTGGAATTATATTGCCACAGAAATGATTTATCTCTAGACAGGATGATTTCCACAGAGCTTGGGGCTTGATTAGTTCATATAAATTTCTCAAATAACCCACACTTTGTTTAAATTTCAGATGAAGTTGAGGCAATGTCTTTGCTTAAATGCATGTTTACCTGGCAAATTAAATTCCCTGTCCCTTGTGAGTCATCTGCCACCAGAATCCGACTGACAGTGGCATCGGTGGCGTCTGTGGCCGCATGTCAAAGTCGTTGCGGGAGAGAAATGTGTTGAAAAAAGGGAAAAGTTTTCTAGCCGCAAACGTTAAACGTGAAAGTACGAACTGTAGAAGCTGCAAAATCCACAGAGACAGCACACAGTGCTAAAATGTTGAGCATTTTTAATGTTTTCTTTAATAGTTTAAATCAGAAATGGGGAAATATTTATAAATAAATCAAACACCTAACGTAAAGTTTTTCCCTGTGGTTGTTATCTTCTTCAACCTACTAAATTCTTATTAATTTATCCTTAGTACCCCACACAGACCCAAACCTAAATTACCCTTCTATTTAGATAGTTTTTTCTTCAGTGCACATGTAGCTTGCTCTGGCTTAGGGCGGAAATCGTGGAAAAGCTCAGCGGACTGCCACATGTGCACTCTGCACCGAGAGCTCTGAGCACTGAGCACAGTGGTGCCCTGGAATTAATTAAGTCACACACGGACCCTTGGGCTCCTCCGATGGGAGCTGTGCCAGCTGAGCCTTGAGACTGACAACAGTGCGTATGATTTATATGCGTTGACCCACGGCAAATGTCACAATAATAGGAACTGAGCGAAAGAAACGAAACGGCTTGGAATGGGCACAATTGCATAACTAATCTGCGGCATCATTGGCGGCGACAGAGAGTGACATTTTAATTGTGCCGCCGTGATATATGGACAGAAGTTGGCCAGGCCAGCGATTGCGATTCCCATCGATGCGGTGGAAGTGAAGATAGAAGTGGAGGCATGTAGCTGCCATATGTTGCCGCTGCCAATTAGACAGCGCAAGTTGTTGCCACGTAAATTAATTTAATTATGTCAATGCAGCTTACCTTGGAGCAGCCGAAGTCGTTGCCAAGCTGATGCCGCTGCTGCTGCTGCTGCTGCTGGCTTAGTTTATTTGTCAAGCGGTGTAAAATGGCGTAAACGACATTGGTAGCAGGGTTGCGGATAGGGAGAGGAATCATCGAGGAGGGGGCTAGAACTAGAGGGAATAGGAGCCGCTGACATGCAATCTCCCGGGGTCGTTTAAGAAGTCCGGAAAATGTAGCACAAAAATCTCTGCCAGCAGAGTTACTTTACAACCTGCCCTCGCCCTGAATGTCAGCCCCGTTGTTGGTCGAGTTTGAGCTGATGTTGCGTTGCCGTTGTTGCTCTTGTTGCATGTTGTTGCTGCGCGGCGCTTTTGTAATTAATCAAACCCAAGCACATTGACAGCGCGTAGACAGAGCACGGAGCGCCGAGCTGGGAGCTTAAGAGAGCTGTCCTCCTCCTCTGGCCAACAGCCCCAAACCGAACCCCATTTCAATCCCCGTCCAGCTGAGCTTGTTCGTGTCCATGTCGATGTGTCCCTGACCGCCGCAATGAACTTTAAACTTTTTGGCTGGGACTTTAAGCCAAGTCCGCCCGCAATGTCACCGAGGATGCCAAAATGCCAAAATGCCAGTGGCCAGCAGCCAGCAGGCAGGTACCCCGGCAGCCAGTTGAAGGGGCCGCACCAGGATCTGGCCAAGCTGAAGGAGAGCTGTGTAAATAAATGGCCCGGCATTATCGCACTTGCCATCAAAATAAATTTCCACCTGTACAATTGCAAATTGCAGTGATTCCTCTGATGTCGCTGTATCTGTAGCTGCAGTTACTGCTTCTGCTGGCTTTTCACTCAGCGCAACTCCACTGACATACAATTCGCCGGACGACAGGCGAATTTCCTTTTCGTTGGCGGTAACAAGCGACTGCGGGGTTTGTCGTGGTAATTATAAAGCAATTTCCACACGTATCGAACACCGATCGCATTGGGAGCGACAACAACAGCAGCAGCGTCAGCAGCAGCAGCCGGAGAAGAAAAAGGAAAAGGAGGCAGAGCCCTCTTGCCGCTGGACAGGGAAATTAACTTAAGCTCCGCCACCAGCAGCAACTTCATCGGCCACCAACTAGTTTGTCCGGCTCTCGAGAAATTTATGCTCGGTGCTGCGTTGAAATGTATCTTGAAGCTTTAGCAAAAGTGTCTTCTGCACGTTGAGAAAAGAAATCAAATAAAAATAGAAAATATAATATTGAATCTGTTAAGGATAATAAAGAACTTGAAGTCTTCTCTAAGATCTCAACATAACAATTCAAACTTTCCAGTACAGTTTGCCAAGATATGGGTCATCTTTTTCCCTCAGTGTACCCTCTCTCGTGATGCTTCTACTGTTGCACTTCAAAGGAAAATGCAGTACGTGCAATTATGCGCCGCGTTGCACATTATTAGAAGTGACTGTCCGACGTCGATGATGTGGTTACATTTGATAGCCGCCGCCCGCCCGCCTATCCGGCCGTGCATGCCAGCGATTAATGCCTGATTAGACACTCGACAGGGGCCGATTTAGATCGAGATTGGCGATATGGATATGGATATGGATATGGCCGGGATGACAGCGGGTTACGAAAGCAGCATCAGATGATTGAAACGTATCTGCCACGTACGCGTGTTATTGGGCATTTCCTGGATGCCCGTACTGTACTTATCGGGTAGTAAAACGTAAAGAAATGTTTCCTAGTCACATGATTCATTCTAATACTAATGGGCAAGTGCATCCTTCAATTAGCCGAGATAAAAACCACAATTGATTTGGGGAAAACGCTTGTCTAACCCACCTCCCAGAGGTCGCTCATCCACTTGAAGCTAAATCCATATAAAATCCTATATTTTATAGAGATTCCCTCCGCTTTAATACGAAAATTTATGAGATTCTACCGAATAATTCGCATAAATCACTTGCCCATATTGGGGTCACCGGGCAGAGGCCTATTTAGATGGAAAAACACTTCAGAATCTTCTACGAAATTGCCCCAGACTTGCTGGAAGCAGCAGTCTGTCCACATCAATGGGGAGAGTACCCCGTCTTACACACAGAAGTCATTCCCCCGCAAGAATGTCCAAACAATCCGAGGCAAAATTTAATGTAACTTGCACAACTTTCCGGCGGGGTAAGCAATTATCAGAACGAGATAAACACAGATGAAAGGCGAACGCTAAAAGGCAACAATCACAAATTCAATTGAAATCAAAACAAAGACGGAATGTATTTTTTCTAGCTTTTGCTTTCAATTATTGAATGTGTATCTGCGAGATACTCGCATGTACACACATGTACGTGCCACCGTGTCTGCAGTGTTCGATTCCGCTGCGTTGCGTTAATGAAAATTTCACTTTTCAAAATACGCAGCTCTCGGGACTCAAAGAGCAAACAACCGGCCCATTGTTGGCGCACAGAAATCCACTTGAGCTACTTTTAACGCAACTGCGGGGCAACGGACAGATACAATAATTATTACGATCAATTTAGATGCAGATTGCATGCGGCGGCAATTGAGGTGGGTCCGTCTTGGAACAACGCCCACTAAACACACTCATGTTGAGCACGGAAAAAAATTACCTATACCTTGGGAAAGTTATGAAACAATTTTTTTTAATATTGATTGTTATTTACGCTTGTAGAAATATTTTATTCATAAAGTTTATTATTAAATTAAGTTTAAAGAGGCTTTAAAGTCATGTGAATGGGTTGCTTTTATATTTTAATTCTTAATAAGGCTTTCGCAAGATTTATTTTGAAAATAATTATTAATTTGATGTTTTGTTAAATCAATTTTCAATTGTAGTTTTCTTTCTTTTTTTATAGTAAGAATTTCCTAATAAACAAAAGCTTACAAATATTTTATACAAAATAGCTTAAAAATAAATCTGTAACATAGTCACCCGCTTTTTTCCGTGCACTTTATACTCGTCGATACAATTTTTGAAGTCTGCCACTGCCGTGGACTTGATTACTAATGCAGCCATTGCTGCTTTTCTTGGCCAGCTGGCGACTTGGACTTGGCCGGGTGTGTTGTTTGCATACCGCCGGCATCGACAGTGGCTCCCGAAACATTGTCATAATAATTATGAACTTAATAAAAGGCCTCGAGTGAAACGCCTTCGTGGTCAGCGGAGCAATTAGAGCGATCTCAGCTGTGAGATACTCGCACTCGCCCGTCGACTTAATGAAGTCTGTCTGGTGAATCGAAATGCAATCGAAAAGTCGCCCAAGATAAACAATCCATATCCATTCATTGTTCGGCTGGTGCTGCTTGGATAGCGATATCCTTTGTAAATTGTGCTGAGCTGGCACTTTGTGTTGTGTACACTCGAGTGTGTGTAATTCGGTAGCCGTGATTTTAGTGATGTTTTATGGCGACGAATGTTTTGACTTTGCTAAATAAATTTCAAACAAAAAATCGAGTGCTTATACAGACCGGAAGCTGCGGGCTAGTGTTTTACTATTCAAAGAGTAATACAATAGTATTAATGGCTTGTTATGTTTTGTGGGATTTTAAATAAATCCCTCGGGCAGGAATAAATTTTTATTATGCCTACTGTTTTGACTATATATTAATATTTATTAGTACGTTAAATACTTAATAAAGCAGCCTCTTCAATAATAACTCAACTCTGCTCAGCAAGACTGTCAATAAAGTCACTTGAGGCATCTAACTTTATTTGCCACACTTTCAATCCATTGTAATCAGTGCCACGACGATAAGTTTTCCCGGCAGCTGGGGAAAACAATTAGAAGTTGTCGGCGGAAAAATAAATGCAAGAATGCAAACAATGCACTGCTTGATTGGTATTTGTTGGCCACAAATTGACAACTGCAATTTGCCGATAAGACACGCTTAATTTGCTGCTGTTTGTAGATAACTTGGCAGGAGTGTACACAGAATATCTCGGTGACAAGGCAGCACATTTCTCAAAGATTAAGAAAAACAGAATTCCCAGCTAGGCTCTACCAATTCCTCCTAAATAACACCATCCATAACCAATTGGCGGCTAATGGAATGCTTCCGGTTTCCAAATTTCTTAAGCTCCCCGCCCGCATCCTGGAGGCTGGCTTTAATTGTAAACAAAAATCTTAACGAAATTAATTTTAAAGTGAAATTCTTGAGACCTCCGAGGCCGAAGCGCATTTATGAAAATGAATGTCAGGTCCGGTTTTTCAACCGCTCCACGAAAGCCACAAAAACCTGAATTGACAAGCGGAAGTAAGCCGGGGGAAACCGTTGAGCTGTGTGCACTCTAAGAAAATCCTACGGAATTGATTAAAGTATTCGAGAATTATTTTTACAAGCTTAAAAGAAATATTATTACCGTGGCAACATAAGATTTAAAGACTTGAAGTTAAAATTCAAGTTATTTATTACCAATTTTCTTCAACTGTAGCCTGAACCCCTCCTCTCTCCGGGCGGAAACAGCAGCTTTACGAGTTGGAATAGCTCGACTCAGCTTATACATTTTTAATTTTTTATTTTCCTACAAACGGATTCCAAATCAATACAAAGAACGGTGCTGCTGCATGCCGCCTGGAACCCGGGAGAGTGCGTCTTCAGTTGGTTGCAACCGCAGCACGTTCACTCGTACCGTTCGTAGCCCCCGTAAACCTCGAAGACCCCTTTGGGGACCCCAGCAGTAGTGACGGGTAACCCACGACAGGTGGCGCTCTTCCTGTCGCCAGAGCCGGGGTCGTAAAAATTGAGCTATTAAATAATTTCTGTCACACAAATTTGCTTTTATTGTTTATTTCCGTTTTCGGTGTCAGGTGCCGCCCCTTTACTTTTAGGGAAACAAGCTAGTGAGGGGCCAGTAGAGTCTTCCCTTTAAAGCTTCCCAGCTAATTAGCATTATTATGCACAATTCCACATATTTACTTAGTGGCGTCGCTGGCTGTGTGTTTGTTGTGCCATTAGCTCGTTGAGCGCATTTTCCACTTAAATGTTGCGCACTGGCATTTTGTCTTGGCTTCATTTTTGTCACTTTGTGGCCGGTGTTTGTCGTGTGACTCATCCCGAGACAGCGACTTTGATCTCTGTTGTCTTTGCCATTCTGCACACCGCAAGACACAGGCACAGAGACTAAGGCGCCTTTGATGTCTGCCTTTTGGAACAATAAAATCCCGGGTCGCTGCGAAAACTTTCCGCAATTTGCGGTGGCGTGGCGTCTTCCAGGGAAATGCCATTAAAATTCGAAGGGGGTGGCAGCCAATAGTTTTTCCTCCTTCGTTCCGCTGGCATGCAGCACGCAACAAGTGTCAACTTGGGATACGTGAAAGACCCGCACTCCGCGGCATTTTCCCTTCAACTTTCCACCTTTTCCACCTTTTTTTCCACCTTTATATGATGACAATAAATCCGACCAAGTCGGTCCAACTGTCTCTATATAATTGACAAGCTGTTGCCCGACGACGATGACGACGACGACGACTATTTGTTTGCCCGGCGTTTTTCTCACCCTAGTTATGCCAGTTCCGGGCCAATCCCAATCCCAGGCCCATCTGTTATCAGGCGGTACGGAAAAAATACCCAGGGACAGAGGAATCAACAAAAAAAGACGGCACCGAGAACCGAATAAATAACTGGCACAAATCGTTGGCCGTGTAAATATCGCTTTTAAATATTTATGTTTCAATGAAATGAAATGAAATTGCAGGCGAGCAGACGCTGTTTGCGATATTTTTGCACTCATTCGCGTCCCAGTAAACAAATAGTTGGAATCTGGATAGTGCACCAGTTGTGACATATTGACCCGAGCCACGCCCACCCACTGGCCTCCACCTTCCGGACGAGGAAACCGTATCAACTGCGCCCCCGAAAGTTTTTTGTTATTATTTGTTTGAATCTCCGGAGCTACAATTGGAAAGTGTGTCAATAATTGCAACGGGGAACAAAGGTGCGGCGGGGAGGGTGGAAAGGAGTGAGTCATATGGCGGAAAATGTGGAAAATCATATGAATATTATTGGGGCATTTTCATATTATTACCCTGCGAGCTGCGAGAAAAAAGGACTCAAGTGATCAGCTTGAATAAATAGTTCTGGAAATTGGTTCAACTGCTTTAATAAATTAATTGAAATCGTCAAGTGAAGCGTAAACAGATTTTTAAGTTAAATATTTTGTAGCTCTTTATTTTTCATATATACCTATAAAAAAAAATCAAATAAATATTTTCTTGTAATATGCAAACGGTCGTTGCTTGGATATATATTTATTTTATATGGCAATTTAAATACTTTCTCTTTTTAAATGTATATACTTTTAGACTTTAAGCTTTTGGAAAACAAGAAGAAACATTAATAATATAATGTTAAAACACAATTAAAATAGAAACATTTCCTTACCATTCATACTCGGAGTATTTTATGAATATTATTGCTCTTCAATAATTTTAATTACTTTAATAATTCTTTAATTAACTTGTCTCTTTAAACCTACCCTTATTTGTATACATTTTAAATTTAACTGGAGTTCATTTCCGCCTCGGCTTAAATTGTTATCCCAGATAACTCGCAATCAAGATGGGTTTTAAATTTTTTCCAAACTTCCTTCAACCACAACTCTGCCACGGCCAGTTCAAGGGTATTACAATTTTTGGTTTAAACGCATTTCCGCCGATATGCATTTACGTATGTGCATATATACAGACTCATATATAGCCGTATGTGTGTGTATTTATGCCCCAACAAAAACAGCCAGATATTATGTATAAATAAACAGCAGTGAACTTAAACAAACTGTTGGGTTTTATGGTGCTCGACAGCCGCCATTCCTCTTTCCCCGTTCGCCGTTCGGTGTTCGATTTTGATTTCGTTTTCCGATGTGACGACGCATTGATTACGGGCGCACGGCTGTCTGCCACTCGATCCGCCCTCAATGGTATATATATTGATATATATATACGTACGTACTTATAGGTGGCACCATTAAGGCTGACTGCCCTGACCATAACTGGGTTTCCTCCGGAGCAGCGCGGTGTGACGGATAAGATCGCGGACATAACTCATTACTGCATAAGCGATATGATAGACGACACTCCGGCTGCTCTGTTTTTCTGTTTCTGTTTCAGTTTGAGTCTCTGTTTTCCGACTCTTAAGAGCCCCAAAGTGAGGAGTGGGAGACTGAATCGAAAAATACTGAAATCAGTTTCAGAGTGCAACTGCAGATGGCTTTAATTATACACTACACATAGCTTGGAGTTGAATAACTAATGAGGTATCTTAGCAAAAATTAAATAGCTTAAAGATTTTGTTCTCTATAATAATACTCTTACGTGTTTTTTTTTCCATTTCCTATTTGCCTAAACTTTCCATTTTAATATAATTATATTTGAATTCCCTTTTAGATCGTTTTGCGATAACTGCTTTGGTTAAATAGAATGTTATCTGGGATTAACCATTTATGACTTTGAGGGTATATATATCTCGAACCATCCCAGAGTTTATCTACACCCGCGAGAGTATTTCACACGTCGTCTATGCAAACATCTCGCATTGGAACTCTCGATTGTCTGTTATTGTTGTTCTTGGACTGCTGACTGATAATATGATTCGTGCCCACAGCCGATACCTACCACGATATGTCGATTTGAGGGAAGCAGGAGGTGGTAAAGGAGGAGGAGCTGGAATCCCACTGACTTGGTTTGTTTTTCCATGGAGTCGCCGTTGTCGCACGAAGAGAAACGCACGCGTTAAGCACACAATTATGCAGACAGTCAGGCATTTGGCATTTGCTCCGGTCGATCGCCACAATTCGAGGTCCGCACAGCTCCATTTTACACACCGAAATTAGATAAACAAACAGAGACCCAAATTCAATAAACAAACACACAATACTTTGATTGCACTGCAGATAGTCGGTCGAATGCGAAGATACAGATAGAGTTTCAGGTACAGTTGGAAAAATATTAAGTTGGATAAATCTTGAAATTTAATTCTGAGATTTAAGCACAGAAAAAATATTGTAGTTTTATTATGGAAAGTGTCTTAAGGGTATAAGTGCTACCTGCTAAACCATCATATTAAAAAGTAACAATTTTAAATAGGTTTTGATCTAATTTTTTCCTCTGCAGATACAAATGCATCTGTAGGTACAGCTACAGATACTTCTACAGATACAAGGCCTTGTCCACATCATTTTTGATGCATCCGTCGCAGCTCCATGGCTTTGGGCAAATATGACTCAATTCCCCGCACCACAGAAAATGGAATCGAGAAATCTTGTAACCTTCTGCTAATATGCAAAATCAATAGCCCCCCTGAGGCCGACTGGGGAGTGGGAATTTTCCCAGTGTAGTACGGCCACGGCTACCGTTTTGAGTTTTCCGAGAGGTGTCACACTTGGGGGAGAAATACATATGCATTGCCAGCGCACTTTAATGCATAATTTAAATAATTTAAAATGCATTATTAGCAAATGACAAAAAGCAATTAGCCAGCTTTATAAATCAAACAAATAAATGTCTGTGGGAAGTGAGTGGAGCTCGCATTCATACACATATCGTGCCACTCTGTCTGGCTTGGCTCTGTCACATTTATCGAGACCAAATTGATGGATGTCGGGCAGCTTTTCCAGCAATTATTATTACTCTGTGCTGTATAATTCATGGCACTAAGTTATTTAATGCAAGTCCCTTGCTATTTGTGTCTTTGATCAGAAGTATAAATATTCCAAAGCTGTCTAAGGCAAAGAAGTCACTTTGCATTGTGATTTCTTTATGTGCGTTATGTCGGAAATATTTAATTTTCTGCTCATGAACAATGGAATCCTTTAAGAGTAATTTGACACAAATATTTTCTCCCAAATGAGCATAAATTTATTTTTGGAAATAATTTATTTACCAGACTCAGGCAGAATAATTTAAACTGCAACAATATACTTAAGTATTTTGCCGATGAAATTTATAAATCGCCTTTTAAAATTTTATTTAATTTTTAATAAATTCAGAAGGACAATTCAGATTGCAGTCAAGTTATCGCAACAAAATTGAGTGCGCTTATTAATACATTTGCCAATCTTAACCAAGCTGTAAGTTGGTCATTTTCCTGACTAGTTTCCACCATGTAATTGCAGCTGGTGATTATGGCCTACGATATGAATGGCAAATATATATGCAAATCTTGGGCAATTGCCGGCGCTAAGAGAGTTTGGCGTCAATGCAATCGTAATCATAATAAAACGCAACTAATATCGGTTGCATTACAAATCAATTTCTGGCCAGACAGACACAACTGAGTGTGCGGAGGAGCACTTGGATGCAATTGCCATTTGGCCAGACAAGGAGGCTTCATGGGTGGGCTATGGCCTCGAGTGGGCGGTGAGTATATACACTCCTCGTACTAACTAAACGATAAATATTTAAAAGGCTGTCGAGCAGAGAGCCCAACTCCGGCTCAGGCGGATCAGGCCAGCCTCCTTTTCCACTCGAACTGGATACAGATACAGCGGCGTTTCCGTTCCGTTCCGTTCCGGGATTTCTGTGTGCAATTTAGATAAGTATTATGACATATTTGACACTCTTTCACTTTGCCAAACGGACAGCCAGCCAGCCAGCCAAAGACTTTGTGTTTATTTACTCGAAATGAAACTGCAATGAACCCGCCGGAGATGCAGTTGTCGAAGGGATATAAAAATCAATGAAATGCAATTACCCAGAATGCCCTGCCAGACAGGCTCAGCCGGAGTCGAGTTGGTATTATAATAACAATTGTTATTATTGATAAAAGGGGCGTGTGTCCATTCCCATCCCCAAAACCATTTGCATTCCAATTATATATAAATATATATACATACATATAGCAGTCGACATTTGTCGTTGTCGCCTAAGCTGATAAGCTGCAATTACCTGCATTGATAATTTTGAATGTATTTCCATATAATGCATACAAGAGCCAACAATAATAATCGTAATATTGTGCCATAAAGGCCAAATGACAACTCGGAGTCGGGTCCGTTCCATCTGTCCCCCGATTCTCAGACCCCAACACCATCTCCCTCCATCTCCGAGTGCCCTGGGCGCACCCATAATTGAATAGCCCAGCGACGTGTGTGAGATTGCGGGTGTTTGGACTCGAATTCGGATTGCCTTTGGTTTGGTTGGAATTGGTACACTTTGGCGTGGTTTTATTGGATCGCCCCTTCCACAGATTGGGTTTCCAGGTTGCAAGTCGCATGTCTCATGCGTTCCCAAACTGGGGGAGAATATGTACTTAGACTAAGGAAACATATTAATAAAATAAAGTCTTACAATAAAAAGTATTTCAAATATATAAAATCATAGTATAAAACCCTTTTTTTCAACACTTTTCAAGATTTAATCGACCATTGTTCGTGTGTCGCACCTGGCTGTGGTGCAGCATTTCCTATCAGCTTAGTTTTTCTCACTTTTCCCAGTAGCTGATATCAGCCGGAACACAGTTTCAATTTCCCTGCGACATGCAGTTCTCGAGTTGTCGAGAATACAAACACTCCATGGCTGCCTGGCTGCTGATCAATGATAATTCTTTGGGTGAAAATACAGCTCTCTTATCGGAGCTGTGTGGCAACCGAGGGCCTGCGTCTTCGAGTGTTTTGAATTATTAATAATAAATTACAAATTATGGCTGCGAGCCGGAGGCCCACTGCGCCCCCCCAACGCTAATGAAATTTCAATTAGCTTGTCATGTCGCAGAGGAGGAAGTGACTGGCTGACTGGCGGCGGGGCATGCAGCATTAATCAGGCAGATCTTTCGAAATCTTAACCCATTTTATATTGACAAGTGTAATTATGCGCACGACACAATTGTCATGTTGAATATTATCAAACAATTGTTTAAGCCACTGCAGTGCGGTTGTGTAACGTCGCCCACGTGCATCCAGCTGCAGTCACGTTGCAGTTTGTCATCCTTTCGGGCATGATGGAAAATGCTAAATGAAAAATGAGAGCGAGAGGAGGGCAGCGGGGAAATCCGAGTGCCAGGCGAGCCCTTCTAATGACAGAGGCTACGTGTTGGCCAGTTGGTGGTCCTTTTTGGTCAATTAGTGCTCGGAGACCTGTCTTTTTCCCCCTTCTCACACACACAGACATCCATGCGCAATGAGGCACCTGTACAATAGTTTGAATATCTTATGGATGCATACATAATTTATGACATGTTTCATATTGGAATGCCCTTGCACAGGTTGCCAAAGGGAGTGCAGCTATTTGAGACAGGAAGAATAGAAAGTTGTAAACCTCTTTTTCTGATCAAGATAAGACTGTGGAGGGAGAGACAATAGGAAGAGATTTTGACTAAGGATGAATATAACTTTTAAATAAATTTCTTTGTATTTTTTGAATATATATAAGAAAAGAAAGAATATATAAATATATATGGAAAAAATAACTATATTTAATGGTTGCGTTAATTAAAACCAATAAATCCTTTAATTATTATGATACACTTCACGTACTTATCTTAAAAGGTTCCTTTAGTACTTACTAAAAATATATATTATCAATCTCGCTTTTTAATCTATATTTTTTGAATTCATTATATCCATTTGAAACATCAATTCCCATTGTTTTTCGGCCCAGGGTATTTAATATTCAGTGCCATCTTCTTATGGAAAAATCCCCTTTATTTGTGTGTTTACCTATTTGAGTTTGGTTTGTGACTGCTGCTTACAATTTTAGTCATTGATTGCCCAAGTGCACGATGGTTCGTTAGAAATTTTTTCTATTGATTGGGAGAAAAATTATTTATGACTGTGTGTAGTACTCCTTTCGTATTTGAAAATTCAGGCACACACGCTGGGCATTTTGTTCTAAGCAATTCTCGTACCAATACTTGTGCGTCATGCTCGTCGTCTTTTTGCCTAATTGGAATTCATTCATCGACATTTGCATATTGCTTTGTTGGCCCAGGCACTTGGCTCCTTCTCCGTCTGCCTCTGCGTTTTGGTAACTGTAGTTTCGTTCTGGAGTGCCCAGAAAGGTTCTGCTTAATTGTGGCCCCGACTGTCGGGGCTCGGGACCAGCTTAATCATAAAACCGAGTCGCCAGTCGACACATTATAAGGGGCTGCCCCAATCAAGCGAGCGCGTGAGTCCCATCTTTTTGCGGCGGCTAACTGAATTCAATTACCAAAGTGCCTACTATATGCAAATAAGCCAGGAGTGCACTTGACAAACGCACACACACAGGGCAGCGCTACTCAGATACAGATACCCAAACAGCAACAGATACAGATTCACAGATGCGGGGCTAGAGATACAGATACAGATCGCCAGAGGAGCGACCCCAACAAATACGTCGAGTTGTTGCACTCGAGCTACCGGCACTTGCCCCACGCCTCCTTCCCTCTGCCTACCATGTGAAAAGTCAGCCGTGCAGATAAAAACCTTAATATAAGCATAATTAAGTTGATGATTTGTACAAAAAGGCAGAGAGCGAGCGAGAGGAAGCTGATGCCCTCACCACTTTTCATCGTGGATCGTTGTGGCTGCCACATTCGAGTGGCTCCCACACAGTGGCCACTCGACAGAAGCGACAGTGAATAACCATATACAGTTTCTCCTTTAAAGATGGAACTATATATAAAAAGTTTACTGATACTTTGATGGGGCAAAGGGCTCTATTACATAGCTTTGGACTTTTACAGAAGCTGGAATACTTGCTTTATATTTTTACTGGTTTATATAAAAATCTACAAATACTTTTTTTAATTTTGTATACATTTCAATATTTATTTCTTCATATTTCCTAGGCCTAAGCCATCTTAAATAATTCCTTATTTTAAATTAATCAATACAAAGTATAGAATACATAAGCTCCTGATGGTCCTAGGATAAAGATACTAAAATTCTCCACTGAACTAGGAATTTTGTCTAAAATCTCGTTGATTTGATGTCTTAGACATTCAGATATAATTATAACGAGGTTACACTGTACTACCACTTGAGCCTCCATCAGGCCATATGGATCTAGAGCCCATAGTTTTTGCTGCCGCCTGTTGCTCATCTTGCTGTGCTGCTGCTGCTGCTGTGGGACTGCCAAAAAATGTGTCGATGACGTCGCTTCAAGTTCAATGACTACCAGTATCTCAGTGCGAGTGTCTCGCTGCGAGATTGTCACTGCTAATGGCATTTCCTTTGGCAGAATCTCGAATGCTCGAGTGCTCCCACAGCCCCCACATTGCATAACAATTAGCCAGTGGCTGGTTGATTGTGCCAAGTCAATCGAAATGAGGCACAAATAATAATTCACAGCATTGACGAAATTTGAATAGATGTCTTCATTAGGCATTTCGGTCTCTGGTGGGGCACTCCAAGTGGAACTGGAATGACACATTTCGGGGCCCAAATCGGGCTGCACCCCTTTTTTGGGCAACATTCTCCACACTGAACACAGTGTTCCCTGTGTGTATCTATGCTAAATTTATGCCTAATGAGCGTAGTATTCGGTTTGATAACTCATTTGTTTCCCCACTTCTTATAAACGAATTGAGGCTAAATTGGTTCCACATGATGTTCGGCTACCGATGATGAAACTCGGTTCTGTCTTTGATTGCGGAGAGATGTTTTCGTCTACGCAGCAGCAGCGGCAGCTGTGTGCCAATCACAAAGCCAAGAACCCGGCCATAAATAACTTATGCCCGATTCATGCTGCCTTTTGCGCGAATATCTCCATGCCGGGCAGAGGCACACATAAATACAACATGAAAAAAACTAAAATCAAAAGAAACAGAAGCAGCAGCAGCGCAGCAACAAGGCGAAAAAAATTAAGAAATTCTCTGGCACACACTTTGGAGTTTATCATTGTAATGCAAATGAAGGAAGTGCGCGAGACTGCCTCCGACTCTTCCTCCTTACTTGTCCCCGCCCCATCTGCCCCCTCCCTTTCTGGCAAAAATACACCTTTGCCGTTCTGCAGAATTCGAGGTGAGGCTGTGGAGCAGCAACAATGGCAGCGGCAACGACAGCAACAAACACATTGGCAACATTTTGATGCCGTGGGAAATGCGAAAGCGGCACACGATTTGCTCTCTCGTACACTGAACGAAAATGTGGAAAACAATTTGAAGATTTTTATGATATATTCCTACCTAGTTGAATTTTTCCAATCTATTTTAATCTTACTTAGATACTATTAGCAATGGAAAGGAGACTTGAACAGGTGTGAAATACCTTAGCTCCTTAGCTCATCTTATTAGCTTAGGCTTCCTTTTTTCTCCCATTTTAGACCAACATCTATCTATTTCTCTCAGTGCACTCGCTTAGCCTTCAATGGTTCCGGGGCACAAGTGGTGCAAGGTGGGGCAAGCAACAGCTCTTACTGTTAGTGCAGTCGCCTTGCCAGAGTGTCAGCTTGCCAGTCCGTCATCCCGTCAGCCAGGCAGCCACTCTCTCAGCCAGTCAGCGAATGTGATTGCACAAGAATGGCAGCGAAAAAGTTATGAATATGAATAAATAATTTTACGCAGATTGCCACGGCTAAGATAAAATATGCTCGCTCGCAAATGCAGGAATATACAAATGCGTGGCCCTCGCGCCCTCCCCTTCGTGAGATACTTTGGCAATCAGTGTCAACGCGGCGAATGTGTGCTTTTCGAGAGGTGTGCAGCAGCTCCCTGAGTCGTGTTCAAGTTGCAAAGTGATTGAAAACAAAAGTTTACTTATTTTGAAGGAGGTTCGGAAACCACTTTACAAGTAACCAGATGATGTTAAGAAGTGCTGTGACCTGATTTTGTGTCGGAGCAACTAGGGAGGAGCTTTTGCATTGAAGTGACAAAAAAAGGGGAGTTTAGGGGGTTATTTCTTTTAAGGGTTATTCCACAAATTAAGTTTAATTAAGTTTATTTAATTAAAGCGGTTCCTTTGGCACACTCTCCTGATTTTTAATGGCACTTTTGCTTGACTTAATATCAAGGACTTTCGGCTCTTCGAGTTCAGTTATCTCAAGGACCCCAGGTATAGGTACTCCCTGCGAAATATTTAAATATGCGAATTCGCGAAAGACCGCATGCATAAACACCCGACTTGGCAGACAATAGTTGCAGTGGCTAAACTGTGCAGCATTGCGGCCCAATTTGGCATTGGCCACAACGCAACGCTGGAGAACGGACAACGGAGCGGAGCGGAGTAAGTGCGGCCAGATTGACCGACCGGAGGCCCGGAGCCACCTACCTACCCAGCAGACCGACTGCCCACGGAACGAACTTGTTTTGCAGTTGTCTATTTATGCGCTTAGTGTGCGAGTATGCAAATAGTTGGCGTACCTATCGCCCGGCCCCCGCCTCGCACTCTCGGCTGCCACACTGAACCAGTTTTTGTTGCCAGCGGACCAATCCACCCTTGTTTGCATTTTTTATTAACAAACAACAAAAAAGGGCGGAAAGGGTATGCAAAATATTTGGTAGAAATGAAAACCCTTTTTTTTTCATCCGTGCGGCAGGGGAGTGGGCGGAATCCGGCCGAAATGCCGATAAGCCAAAGCAACCCCTTCGAACATGGAGGGGTGAGAGTTGTGGCTGTGTTGTTGTTTGTGTAGCTACAGCGATATTTCATGTATGCCACGCATAATCGTTGTTGTTTTAGTGTATTAATTTTGGTTTTTAATAAAGCATAAATATTTGTGTTTGCGCTTTAGAAACGCCGCCAGCCCATCTGTTTGCCCGGACTGCCTGTTTTTATTGAAGATTGGCAAATCAAAATTTAGTTTCATGCCCAGAGGGAAGCCCTGCGAAATTCTATTGACTTTGTGTACATTCATACATACGTAATCCATATAGACATTTGTTTGGTGTGAGGGTAAATAGTGTTTGAGTTGCCCCTGGGTCTCATTACAAGCCTGTTACAATGTGATATCTGGCTTATATATGCCTGAACTTTGAATTAGTGTTGGCAACTAGGTAAGTTAAGCTAGAGATAGTATTACTTTAACCATCTTTATATAGTTCTTAAAAATAATAAAATGGTAAGCCTCTATTATCTGAAACAAATAAGTCCTATTTGTATACCTTTGTATACCTAATATATTAATAATAATAATAAATTTTAATTTTATTAAAAATATTATATTATTTTTCTACCCAACTCTATGTATAGCTACATCAATGCTAATCCAGGGCACTGTCAGCTGGCATTAATTGCAAATTCCTCTATGACAGGCGGCTAATAAAAAAAAAAAAACAACAAAACACGTTAACAGTTTCATATCGGTTCTGGGCAATACCTTTTATGGGCCGCAAGTGATTTGCCTTACATATGCATTTTGCATGTTTTAATTATTAAACAAATCAATTTTCTTGGTCTCCGACCCGACAACTTAATGGCCTTTATCCATTTCTTTGGGTCTCCTCCACTGCACTGGTGCTGGTGGCTTATGCAAGTGCACACCCGTGCAATTAAATTTGCATAAATGCATTTTTAATATTGTTCAATTTTTGCAAAAGCGTTTGCTTTTCCACTTCGTCGCTGGACGAGCTGGTCGTTATTCGCCGGTCAAGTCGGGAGTGGCAGTTAATGACATTGGGTGGGCGGCGCTGCGGGAAAACTTTAAATCGATTTCAGGAGTTGCGCGGTCTTATAAGATATTAATGATGGAAATTAGAGGAGTTGATTGAGCTGTTCTCTTGGCCAGCATTGGGGATGATCCGTTAAAGATGGCTTTAATGCTGTTGGACGTTTGAGGATTTAAGTGGGTATTCTACTGCTTGGCGTCTCAATGCAAAAGATAGTTTTTATTTAAAGACACATTTTTCTCTGTCCAAATTCTACCTTGTCGATTTTATTTTAATGAATATGTCTTTCAAATCAATTGTGTTTATTTTTCAATTTCCATTTAGCTTATATTTATTATTTTGTTTCTTTTAATTGACCTTACAAAATTAATGACAGTTTAATTACTATTGACATATCTTCGAACAGATTAGCCTCTTTATGTACCATGCAGTTTTTTTTGCTTTGACATGAAAGGTCAAGGGTTGGCCATGTCATATTCAATGGCTAAAGCCAACAACCTCCGGCGTCCACCCGCTAATGTGTATCTTTGTATCTGCGTGTGTGAGCTTTCCATTTCGCCATTAAATTCGCCACTTTAGACAGGGCTTTCCTCCATTTCCCTGCATTTTGAGTGCTTGGCTACTTATCGATTTTCAATTAGTTTGTTTTGCTTTTCACTCTGGCTGTGGTTTTTCCAGCTGCGATTTTGGTGCTTCTTTATTTTTCTATTTATTTTTTTCTTTTTCGCATTTTCCACCAGCAAATTGACATACTTAATTTGCCATCGATGGTCGCTATGTGTGTGTGTTTGGTGTGGCTGTCTGGGATGTGTGTGAGTGCATTACATGACAAAAAGTTTTGCACTCATAAAATATGCAATTGCTGTGTTTGTTTTTGCCCAGCGCATCCATCGATTTTGGCCAGCGATTGCGGCACGACTTTGGCAAGAGCTGCCGGCTCTATGGACTTGGCTGCGGCTCCGGCTTCCACTCCGACTCCAGCTCTGACTCTGACTTTGCCAAAAAAGTGTCAGGGCTAGACCAGAAATAGACACATGCCAATACGTTGGCCATAAATAAGACAGGCGCTTGCCAATGCCACCAACATATCCAAGCTGCCTTTCGGTTCAGTTAAAGTTTAATGGCCGCACATGGCAAGGATTAATTTCAAACGGATATCCGAGGCGGTTGAGAAGCAATTTCAATGTTAAAGCTTAAGAGAATTCTTTTAAATTATTTTCCCTTATTATATGTATATCCAGGGTAAATGGGTTGTATATTCCTTGACTACCAAATTATTCAAGCTATAGCTTAAGTTTCGATTTAAGGTTAATAGTCTATAGGTATGCTATAACCAGGTCAGGTTCTTGATTTATTTCTACAACCATTAATATGGCGGCTGATTTATAGATAACCATTGATAATCGACTTGACCAATATATATATTTGCTGTCCCAGAAACTAAGGGAAAATGGATTTAGCTCTGGCCAAAGTTTAATGGGCGATCGAAGCTAATTAGCAAAATTGAAACGTTTGTAACATTAATTCGTTTATATAGTTGTTCGGCCATGCGTCCAAATTAAATAAATTTTATGGGCTTTGTTTCCTTCCCTTTTTGTTTTATTTATTCTACACATTTTTTTGTTTTTTTTTTTTTATTTGTTGGATATTAGCTGATGATAGAGTTGCGGTCTGGCGATGCATGAAAATGGCGGGGGGGAAATGGCAGGAAAATTATGCATTTGCAAATGGCGAGTTAAGCAAATGCGTGAAATACAATTTTCGCATTGGACCGCATTTTAATTTTGTTTTATAATTTCGCAAATAATAATTTACATAAACAAGTGTGTCGTGTGTGTGAGAGAGGGTTGCGGCATATGCAAAGCGTTTGTTTGAGTGAGTTTTCCATTAATTTATTTATATATAATTATTTACAAGCAATTAACTGTGCGCCTGGCCCTTTGTTTAGTTATTTTTAGTTAACGTTTCCCATTGTAACCTTTGTGTTTATTGCAGACACCACCAATGCAATGCAAATGCAGAATGAAACCAAATAAATTGGACTTTCCTTTGTGAGCGTCCATGGTAACGATGTCAGTTGCATGTGTCACCCAGCAGGGATCCTTTGTAAAGTCATCCTGAAGCTGAGCTTTAATTAATTCATTCCCCTTTTCCTAGTACGTGGAATAAAAAAAAGCTGAAAGAACCCACTCAGTCCCCATCCCAGGTTGATTAAGAAGATAGATTGCTTAATGTTTCTTAATATTTTGTAATGTTTTTGCGTTTTATTTCCTCGGATATATTCCTCTGGCTGGTTTTATGTAATTGTAATAATTAATTTAATAATACATTTGTCATTAAGTAAATTTAATTCAATTAATTTAGTTCCATCCTCTCTATACAGTACGATACATAAATACATTAAGTGCTCTAAATGCTGCTGCGATTTTTCTATATACATTTACCGTAGGTTTATCGTACTTCCAATTAGTTATTGTTTCGTGTAGCTTAGGATGATGAATGCGAACGAATGTGTGTGCTATCATTAGGTTAATTTAGGGCTTAGTTAACAATAGTTTAGTTTAGTTTTAGGTTTACGTTCTGTACGCCTGGCTAGAACTACTACATAGGCCTATGCATTACACATTAATTATAGTTAATTAATATATCACATTGAATTTGAAAGTGTTTTTGCAACATTTCTAGTAATTGTTTGTTTACGTTTACGGTAATTAGATTGTAATAATGTAGTCCTATATGCTCCTATACGAATGTGCGGGCGTGTCTCCGCCCCCGAGTGTGTGCTAGCATCAACATCAACGACAACAACATCGACATGGGCAACACGTGAACACCAAAGGCGAAATGCACCGAAAAAAAACATCATATACTATATATAAATATCTGCTGGGCGCTGTGGCTGCTGTCCTCAAAGAAATGCCTACGAAAAGTCTTTTTGTTTTGGATGTGTGTGTACGTTGTGTGCGTGTGCGAGTCCTGTTTTTCGCTCAGTTCCTTATCCCTGTGCGCCAGCAAGCGACCAGCTTCAAGATGGCCGCTCCTGCGCACTAGATCCTGTTCGAGGCGGAGCTTACACCAGGAAGGCCTGGCCGTTCTTATTGGCTGACTCGCCACCAGCTGCCTGCTGCTGTGCTGCGGCGGCCGAGGTGGAGGCCTGCGCCGTCGACTGCGTGCTGGTGCTGGCCTGGCTCAGGCCGCTTCCGCTCCTCAGATGAACAGGAGCAGAGGTCACCACCGGCATGGGGATGGCCTGCTGGGGCATCGCCCGGAACTGCGGCTGGAGCAGGCGCTGCTGCTGGTGCTGCTGCTGCTGTTGCTGCTGGTGGAGACGCAACTGCTGCTGCTGCTGGTGGTGCATCATCCCTGTAGGAATCATGGAGAGCGCCTCGTGCTGATCGTACGCACTGTACTCCGACTCGATGCTGTGGTAGATGTGCTCCGAAGGCGGGCGCATGGGCATGGGCATGGAGTCCACGATGCGGGCGGCACCACCGGGACGCGTGGGTCGCGGCGAGGGGGTGGCAGTGGTCGCTGAGCTGTAGTTGGCCTCCATATCCTCGGTGCAGTAGTAGGCTGGCGGCGGGGGAGCCTGGCGGAAGATCATACCCGGCGAGACGGGCTGCTTGAAGCGCTCGTGGTGATCCAGGGTGTAGTTGTTGCCTCGGGGCGACAGCTCAATGGGGATGGCGTAGCGGAGCTTCTCCCAGAAGTAGCGATCGCAGGTGAGCAGGCGATTCGAGGGCACCGACTTGAGGTATGGCGACAGCTCTGCCACGTCCTCGGCCTCGGCGGACACGCTCGTCTCCTCGATGATCACCAGCTTCTGGGCCAGGCCGCGCAGCGACTCGTGGAAGGCGTTGCGGAACTCCACACGGTTCCACTCGGTGGCCAGCAGGTTGCGGGTAAGCACCAGGATGATCTTCCTGGAGGCGCGGGCACCCTCAACCAGCTGGAGGTGCGAAGCCTGAGGCGGCAGATCGCGCTGCTGGATGCAGAGGCGGAACGGGGGACGACCGTGCTCCAGTTCGGCGGCAATGTTGCGGCACACGAACTCGTAGTCCTTCTCCGAGTGCAGGATGATGGCGTCGTACAGCTTGCCGGCATCCTCGAAGCGGGGCTCGCAGACCCGGACTCCATAGTGGGCGAAGAGCCACATGCGCACGCTCTCGCGGAACACGAAGACGATGATGAGGACGACCACCAGGAAGATCAGGACCAGGACGGCGGCCAGCAGGGGCAGCCTATAGCCGCCAGCCAAATCCTGGGAAGAGCTGATATTGCTGGCACTGGCGTCGAGCAGCTCGGAGCAGTCGGGTCCGTTGGCCAGGTTGCCGATCAGCTCCAGCTCCCGCTTGATGCCGGCGTCCAGGCAGTAGATATCCTGGGCGTCGCGCACCACCATGGCATTGTCGGAGACGAACTGGGCCAGCTCCCGCAGCTGCTGGCAGCGGCAAGACCAGGCATTCCTGCCCAGAGTCAGACCCTGGAGGCTGTGGCGGTACTGCAGGTTGGGCAGCGAACTCAGACGGTTGTTGTCCAGGCGGAGCACCTCCAGGGAGACCAGGGGCTCGAAGGTGGCGTTCGAGATGTGGGTGAGCATGTTGTTGTGCAGGTACAACTCCCTCAGCAGGCCCAGCGATCGGAACTCGGTGCCCTCCAGGGTGGTCAGCTTGTTGTTCTCCAGGTGGAGCACGCGAAGATTGACCAGCTGGGCCAGGCTGCCGTTCTGCAGGGTCATCAGGTTGGAGGCGTTCAAGTAGAGAGCGCGCAGATTGCGGCGACCCACCAGGTGACCCACCTCCAGCTCGGGCATGTTGTTGCCGTCCAAGTACAGGTCGCTCACGTCCAGGGGGATGCGGGATGGAAGCGAGGCCAGATCCTGGCGGCCGCAGTCAACGATGTTGGTGGCCCAGGTGGCGTCGTGGAAGCAGCTGCAGTTTCCGGGGCAGATAACCTCGCACTCGCACTGCTCGTACTCGCAGCAGTGGCAGGTCGGCGGGCAGTGGCTATCGTACTTGCACACAAAGTCGGAGGCGGACAGGGAAGCCAGGGGCCTCAAAGGAGCGCTCCGGCTGTGCGGCATCAGGCACTCGATGTTGCCCAGGTCCACCACGTGCGGGTGCTGGCGCGTGGTCAGGTTGTTGATCCTCTGCAGCCACTCCATGGAGCAGTCGCACTCGAAGGGGTTGCCGCCAAGGTAGAATTCCGGCACCGGCTTCTCAGCCGAGACGGGAGCAACGCGGAGCGCGTTCAGGGAGATCTTGGAGAGCACGTTCGCGTAGAGATCAACGCGGGCCAGGCGCGTCTTGTCCACAAAGGTGTTGGCCTGGATCTGGCCGATGATGTTGTTGTTGATGAACAGCAGCTCGATCGAGTTGGGCACCGACATGGCTCCGATCTCGGTGATGCGGTTGTGCGAGGCATCCAGCGTCGTCACCCGGATCTCCTCCTGCAGCTTGTAGTAGTTGCCCAGGGCCTCGATGTAGTTGCCATGGATGTCCAGCCACTTGAGGTTCGAGGGGATGAAGGCGTAGTCGAACCACACCAGGTGATTCTCGGACAGATTCAGCCACAGCAGGGAGGCCAGCGTGGCGAAGATTCCGTTGATGTCGGTGAGGAAGTTCTTGTCCAGACGGATCGCCTCGATCTCGCTGTTCTTGTCGAAGGCACCGCGCTCGATGCTCTGGATGCGGTTCTTGGCCAGGTTGAGCACACTCAGGCGGGGCAGATCCTGGAACATGCCCTTGGTGATGTTACCAATGCGGTTGTCGATCAGCCGCAGTCCCGTCAGCTGGTTGAGGTTGCGGAAGGTGTTGTTGGGAAAGTCGGTGATCAGATTCTCGCCCAGATCCAGCGTCTTCAGCATGCTCAGGTCCTGCACGGCCACAGGCACTTCGGTCAGCTGATTGGAGCTGAGATCCAGCTCCTTCAGATCGGAGCAGTTGCGGAAGGCCTGCATCTCCACGATGCTCACAAGGTTGTTGTTCAGCGTGAGCTTCGTCAGCACGTACAGGCCGTTGAAAATGCGGTTGTCCAGCGTGTGGAGTCGGTTCTCGGCCAAGTTGAGGGTGTGCAGGTTGTACAGCGGCAGGAAGGCTCCGTCTTCGATGTGGCCAATGGAGTTGTTGCGCATGTCGAGGATCTGCAGGAAATACAGCTCCTTGAAGGTCTTGGCTCCGATGCGGGTCAACGCGTTGTTGGACAGATTCAGCACGATCAGGCGGATCAGGCCGGCGAAGGTGCTGTTGTCCACGTGATGGCTGGTCAGCTGGTTGCCACTCAGGTCCAGCACGAGCAGCTGCTCCAGGCGATGCAGCAGTCCCTTGGGCAGATCGTACAGATCGTTGCCCTGGAGGTGAAGCTCTCGCAGCTCCTTGTTTCCGGCGAATGCCTCCGATGGCAGCGACTCCAAGTGGTTGTAGGAAATGTTCAAAACGCGCAGGGAACTCAGTCCAGCCAGGGCGTTGGGCGCCAAGGTGGTGATGTTGTTGTGCTGCAGGCTCAGGGTCTGGAGGCGACGCAGCCGGGATGCTCCCCAGGCGTCGGGCAGGGAGCGCAGCTCGTTGAAAGACACGTCCAGCGTCTGCAGCTCGGAGCCCCCGCTGGCGGCTCCGTTGGCATTGCTCAGGGCAGAACCCGCGCACAGCTTCTCGGAGAAGCCAAGGTACTCAGCGGAACGGATCCGGTTCTGGGTGAGATTGAGTAACTGCAGGCTGGGCATCGAGCACCACACGCCCTCGGGCAGCTGGCGGATGTTGTTGTCGCCCAGATGCAGCTCGGTGAGCTCCTTGAGCCCCTGGAACGACTGCGAGTGCAGCTCCAGGCTCTTCACCGGCCCCCAAACCGCGTTGTGCGTCTCCAGCTGCAGCCGCTTAAGCGACATCATGCCCTCGAAGGCGCTGGCCGGGATGCGCTGCAGCTTGCAGGCCTCGATGCGCAGCTCCGCCAGCTTCTGGAGGTGCCGGAACATGCCGGGGGCCAGCTCGCTGCCATGCAGCAGCTCCTCGCTGCACTGCAGCTCCAAGTGGCTGGCGGACTCGGCCAGCTGGAGGTCCAGGGGCGTGCCAGCCGCCTCCAGGGCGCGCACACTGCAGCGGATGTCCATGGTGCTGGAGCCGTACTCCCAGGTGCACTGCTGCGCATGCGCAATCACGACGAGGCAGGGCAGCAGGAGCAACAGGCGGGCGGCGTTGGACAGGAGCTCCATCTCGATGGTTACTCTTGTGTAGTTGGGTTAATTACTCTAGTTATCTTTTGGCTTTGGGGCTGTGCGGATTGGATTACGAGTCGGTCACTTTCTGGTTTTCATTTTTCGCTTTTCGATCGCTATACTGCTTTATTCACAATGTACCGTAATCCTGGGGGGTGTTTGGCGGCGAGCAGCGACACTTAGCGATTTTCACTGTTGCTTTGCGTTGCGTTTCTGCTTAAAGCGATTCTTATTCTGATTTTATTTCTCTGATTTCGTTTGGTTTCAACAAACACTTGCACGATTTCGTTCGACTTCGACTTCGACTGGCGCTGCGATTCGACTTGTTCGTTTTCGTTTCGGGAGCTCGTTTCCTCAAAACATGTTTACCGCCTCGCGCTTCAAATGAATCTGATTGCTGGAGTTGGTGAAGGCGACTCCGTTGGCTCGTTGAAAATGTGAAGCCACGACGACGCCGCCACGACGACGCAGCGCGACGCCGGCAGCGGCACACGGACGCACACACCGACACGTAGTACACACAGCAGGCAGCGAACAGCGCGCAGCGGCAGCAGACAGACAGCAGCGTGCATGTGAATGCACTCTCGCGCGCTCACATGCATGGCTACGCTGCTGCGCTGCCGCTCTTTCTGCTGCTGCCAGCATGGCGGGCATTGCATTTCCTGCCTGCATGTGTTCGCACACACACGAGAGAGAGCGCCGGATGCTAGGCTCTCTCGCTCTCGCCGAAAGTAGGGGAAATGTTGCACACACACATGAGGAGAGCCGGCAACACAACGCCAGCCTTAACCCTACGCCGGGCCAGGGCTCTCTCTGGATTTGAAACAATTCTGGGTTCATTCTCGGGGTTATTACTTATCAGCCAGCATCCGAGCGAATAAATTTAATCAGCTACGATGCCGGCGTCCTATTAGCAGCGTTACAAGTGGCTATTATTGCTGAATTCGCTAATCGGCTCCATTAGCTGTCTGAAATACTCGCTAATCTGAGATAACTCACTTGCGACTGTGCTAAATCACAGCAGTTTGTAATTAACGCTAATAACTATAGCTATTTATGGCAGTTAAGTTTTATTAAATGCTTTTAAATTTACTAAAAACACAAATGTCTAATAAAAATTATAATGAAACG
>JAEIIJ010019822.1:0-84385 GCA_018904815.1 Drosophila ogumai | reverse complement strand
AAAAACGCTTTCCGAATCGAATTTACTGCATTTTTGGCTTTGTTATGAATTTAAAAAAAACGTAAATTGTTAATATTTAGACTTTTACTTTTCCCAAAACAAAAAGCAAATCCTCCGCTAACGCAAACTTTTCAGCCAGATTAAGCTGCTCAGGTATCGAGAAAAGTGGCCAAGAAAAATCGTGGAAAATCGGGGGAAAAGTGGCCAAGGAAAATCGAGAAAAATCAGGGGGTGCAGAGGGGAAAAGTGGCCAAGGGAGGAGATGGGGAAAGTGCGGGGAGCTTAACAAGCGGCAAACAAGCCCAGACCGATGGCAGGAGACATTATTATTATGTACGTCAAGCTTGGACAAAGCCATTGGCCGTCGATATGTGCTATATATATGGGCCACATACACACTTGTGTGTACATTATATATATATATTTTATACATATCAAAAGGGACATGGAGGTGAAGCCTGCATTAAATTATTGATTCGATTTCGCGCGCGATTCGCTTTTATTGTAGCGAACTTTTTGTCTGAATGAATTGTAGCCCGTGGCCGGAAAGTTTGCGGCAGACACTCTGCCACACACACCCCGCGCACACACACACACTCACCTGTCTGTCAGTCTGTCACGTTGCCCTTCCAATTTCGCAGTGTGCGTGTGTGTTTGTAAGTGCCACGCCCAGCAGCAGGAGCAGCATAACAATAACAATAATAACAGCGACAGACGGCCGACAAAAATGTATGAGTGTGTGCTTACACTGACACAAACCAGGTGCTCTTTTGAGGGTTAAACGCAAGAGAAAAACAATAATTTATTTATTAATATATTATAAATATGCTACACGAAATAAACACTAAAAAAAAAGATCCCAGAATACCTCAAATATTCATATAGATTTTCAATCAATATTTATTGATAAAATTTTGGTGGTAAAATTAAAGCTTTTAAATGTCATAACTCGGTCAAAAAATCATTTATTTTTATTCGGAAAGCATTTTTAATCTAGTATTTATAAGGTTAATAAATCTGCACACTTTATTTTATTTAAGTATTTATTCTTAATTTTATATGACAATTTTTATGATAATTTTAGAAAAAAGTAAATCTTAAAAATATCATAACTCGGCCAAAAAGGCATTAATTTCCATTTGGAAAGTTGTTCTGGGTTAGTTTTTATAAAATTTATAAACCTGCATTCTTTATTTAAAATTAAAAAAAATTAAAATTTTTGTCGATTTTTGAAAAAGTTAATGATGTAACCCCTTACAAATTTTTTAAAAAATGACTAAATTTTTTTTCTCCGAAAATGGCTTAAACAATTTGGCTGTTGATGCTGATCAAGAATATATGTGATTTATAGGGTCGGAAGTGACTCTTTCACTGCTTTACTAGCTGCCGACTGAGATTCAAGTATTAAAATTTAAGTGTTTATTCACAATATTATTGATATTTTTGAAGAAAATCAAAACTTAAAAATATAATTTGACCAAAAGGGTATTTATTAAAATTCGGAACGCTTTGTTGTTTTTATTTGTTTAATAATTTTGTTGTGAATTTTTGACAGTTTTAATGATAAATTAAACAAGCAACCAAACGTCCAGGTAACCGAATATCCCCCTTTTCCGCTCAGTGTACCCCTGTGCACGTATACATGTACAATGGCAAACAAGACATAATCAATCACTTAACCCAAAAACGCACACCAAACGTTCGTTTCAATTAAAGTTTCGTTTTCATTCACTTAGCAGGGGTGAAAATGGACATAGAAGGCAGGGGCAGGGGAAGGGAAATGGGGGAAAGCTGAGCAAAGTCCAGGAAAATAGGAAAACCAAAGGCAACAAAAATAGCAAAATCATTCAGTGCACTGTGCGAATTTTCTGGCAAGAGATGGAAAGAGTCAGAGAATGTTTAATGATGAATTATTGCAAGTCTCAATTTGTTAAATTATATTATATTATTATTATTATTATTATTATTAAGTGCAGCAAATATCTGTTATTATTAATGTAAATCCTTACCTCTGACCGGATAAATATTTAATATTTTTCCCTCTGCTCCAGGTGTGTCCTGGCTTCCTTTTACAATTTCAATTTAATTCCTTGGCATTCGTTTAATAAGAATGCAAGCTGCACACTTTTATTCCTACATTTTCCACTTTCCCTAACACTTTCACTTGCATTTCAATGCCGGAATTGGGACACACAAAGACAATTGACAATTGTCTTTTGGCTTTTCCATATTTACCAGATTTTCTAAGATTTTGCAAGACGAATTTGCATGCATCTTTGGTTTTTTGTGCAATTAAAAACGTATTTATTACGCTCGCAAGGTGAATTTTCTGCTCAAATTTTATTTTTCATTTAAATATATTTTATTGCCAACTAAAATGTAATATTTGCTAATTGTTTGAGTTATTTTCTGCCTTCTTTTGTTGGGTTTTGTGGAAAATATTACCTACTTCCTTGGCAGGAAATATATAGTTCTTTTGGCGTGTGTTTTATAAACTATAATTTCCCAACTCAATTTCCTCAATATATACCTATTAGACATGTTTTTTTTTACCCAGAATAATGGCAAAATAATTTTTTGGCGCAACTTTCGTCGCACACACACACACACCCACATAGAGGAAGTGGGTGGCATTTTCTCGAAGGAAACGGGGACAGTTGGTGGTTGCTTTACGACGGAACCTTTCAATTTCCGTTGGTCCTTTCTGCATTGCATACTATATTTTTATTCCTTTTTTTCTTCTTCTTCATTGGGAAAATTCCTGGACTGAGGGGCACTTCCTTGCCCCCGAAATCACGGAATCTGTTGCGTATGCCGGGCCGACTGTTGCTGTAATTGAAGCAATGACGCAAGCGAAACTCGCTCGCAGCGCCATTTCAATGCCTTTTCCCGCCCGCTTTTCCACCCGACTTTCCCTTGACTTGCCCTTAAAGATTACTCGCTTGAAAGTAATTTGTTTTCATGCGACATGGCGGAAAAGTCTGTTCGCGACAAGGATAAGGAAAGTGTAATGCAAAACGGCAGTCGCCTAAATGATGACGGGCATAGATTGTGAGAGGAGTCCCCCCCCCCGATTTTCATCATCGACTGCCAATCCTTTTTCCCAGCTAGGGAACAGGACACATGTACATATATATAATATATATATAGGTATATTTATTCAGGTAGTGGGTGAAGGCCAGGGGCCAAGGCTCTCGGTGCTCCGCACATTCAAATCACATTTTGGCGCACATTTAGCATAATTTAGCACTTCATTTGCAAAGCGGGAAAGCCGCGACAGCTGCCAGCGAGGGGGAGGGAGGTGGGGAAAAGTTTTTCCGGGCCCAAGATGTATGGCACTGACACTGGGCCGTGCAAAGTGATTATGATGCCCCGAGCGACATGTCACCAGACAGCAGCGAGTTTCAGCCCAGGGATGTGACTACACTGGGAAAATAGAGTGTTTACAATTGCATAAATTCATTAGAAAAATTATAAATTAAGTGAATAAGTAAAATGCGCTTTAACTAAGACACTGAAATTAAAATTTTCTTAGATTTTCCAGGTCTAAGAAATCTCAAACTAAAATTTAAAGAGAAAAGGGTTTTGTTTACTTTGGCCTTCATATAAAAACATAAACAGATCAGTTATATAAATAAAAATATTTAAATATTTGAATTAAATAATAAAATAATTATGGGGGAACCCTAGAATTTCTCTCTCTGCAACGAAATTCCTGCTGCGATGACACGAATCTCAGCATCAAACACACACAAAAGACACACGATTTCCATGCGGTTGGCTGGCTTTTCCCTCCCAGCCGCCCGCTCAGTGGGAAAAATGCCCGGGAAAGTTTTCGGTTCCACCTGAAATTGAATGATTAAATGTGTGATTTATGTTTCACTCATTGGTTTCACCTTCTTTCCTCTCGTTGCAGGTAAATTGAATGGAAATGTAAATGTAAATGGAAGTGGAAGTAGAAGTGGGCTACTTCGAGGGGAGTGTGCCGCCTGTCCAAGGGATAAGTACAGCTGCTGTCAAGTGGATGATATTATTTTGATTTTCTTATTATTCGCCACTATGGAATTGAGACAATAACCGAAATTAAAATGATCCCCAAAGCCGACAATGAAGCTCTAAAAACAATATTATTTAACTATACATTTTCTTGGGTTTTAAATAGAAAAGTACTAGTTAATCTCTATAATACATTTATATATTATATGTTAAATTTTTTCCACTCACTTTATTTATTTCTAAAAAAGAAAAAGGAATTCCCAAGAGGCTGCATATCTAATTACGAAAAAGCCGCCACACTTCAGGGATCCTTCTGCCACTTGACTTGAAAAGCCCTCGACTTTTGGGTTTCATGTTTGGACTTCTCTTTGGATTTTGATTTTGATTTTGCTTTTTGGGTTTGCTTTTGACTTTGCTCCTGGCCGCCATTTGCATTTTGGAACCTGGCCAACCGCAAAATTGCTGGCCAATGGCTTTTAAGGACGTGTCCTGGCGGCTCTTTGCGGCTTATTGGCCAATTTGCAACTTGATTAACAAAAAGTGCATGAGGTCAGCCGCCGCCGATGATCGTCCTGGCGATCAACATTACGCTGCCGAGTCCCCGTCCTCGTCCTCGTCCTCGTCCTCGTCCTGGGGAAAATCCCCCTCCAGTGGCGGGAAATGGCAGTGTCAACGGAATGGCGGCGAATGCCAGCACTTTAAAGGCAATAAACCTTAATTGCTGATTACACACATTCGCACGAAGCGGGAAAAGAACAAAAATATTTCAATAATCCAGCAAGGAGAGGGGAGGGAGGGAGTATCCTGTGTCTGACAAAACGAGGGAAATATTTGTTTACAATTTTTGGAAAGAAACTAAAGGGAAAATCTTAGGAAATCACAAGGAAATTCCTTAAATAAACCCAAGTTTTTCGTCGGTTTATATTAATAAATATTTCCTAAGTTTTCTCAAAAGGGTATCAAAGGACTTTTCGCCACAGGGTATCCCTGATTCGAGCTGGGCGAACTCTCGGGCGCCTCGCTTCGAGTGACGCATAATTCGAAAATTGAAATTTCCATCACGTACAGGACGCCGGCAGCATCCACTTGTCAACATGAATTTCCAATTTTCTCTTTTCCCCAGAAAAACAGGCATTGTTCACGGTTTATATGTATTTCTGTGTGTGTTTTTTTTTTCTCGATTGTTTTGAGGGTGAGCCCCCCTCCTCCTCCACTCTCCTCTCATAATCTGGCCACAATTGCTTATATCAAGTTGACATCGCAATCAAAAACACACATTTTAAGCACAGGTTTTTCTTTGTGTATGTAATTTTGATATATTTGTATAACAGATGGATAATTTAACAAAATATAACTATATATATAGGATGTATTATTCTAATTATATTTATTTTATTTTAGAGATTATTATTAATAACCGAATTAAAACAAATGGAAAATTAATTTCCGAATAGAATTTAATGCATTTTGGCTGAGCTGCACATCAGTTACGGTCTTCGCTTTCCTGCTCTTTGGTTGCCAGTTACGATCTTCGGGGATTAAGAGAGCTACCATTGTGTGCAAACAATTGTTATCACTCAATGTCCATGCCTTCCTCCATTGTTTTCACTCTTCGCCACAAATCAGCTCATCCAAGCTCTCCCCTCTGTGTTCGAAAGTTATTCGAAATGGAGAGAGGCACTATTTATGAGAGCAGCTGTTAACATAAGTCTTTGACTCAATGGCTCTTTAACAGCGACGATTAAAATTGCTCAATGGACAATTTGCTCCACTAATTTCGGGGGACTAAGAATGAAAATGTTGTTGTTGTTAAATATATATTGTTGTAAAAATATTGTTTTTATTGTTGAAGCAAAAACAAGGGTGAAATCTAGGCATTTTCAGTACAAATCCAGCCATTTCATGTAACAGGCGAACAGAAAGCAGCAGAAGGTGGATTTCATTTTGTGCAAAGCAATATTTTCACTCAAATTACGATATTGCTCAGAGCTCCACATCAGTTACGGCCTTCGCTCTCCTGCTGTTTGTTCGCCAGTTTCGAACTTCACTCTCCTGTTCTTTGTTCGCCAATGAGTGCAAACCATTATTATCACTCAATGCCAATGCATTCACTCATTGTTTCCACTCTTCACCACAGATCAGCTCATCTAAGCTCTCCCCTCTGTCTGCGAAAGTTATTCGAAATGGAGAAGGAAACCATTTAAAAGAGCTCGGTTACCATAACTCTTTGACTCAATGGCTCTTTAACAGCGACGATTAAAATAGCTCAATGGACAATTTGCTCGACTTTTTTTTGGGGACTAAGAACAAAGAATGTTGTTCTTGTTAAATGCTTTTGTTGAAATATTTTGTTTTTGTTGCTGTAGCAACAACAAGCCTTAATTTGAACATTTTCAGTACAAATTCATTAACTGCTGACAGCCAAGTAACAGGCGAACAGAAATCAGCACAAGGTGGATTTACGTTAGTGCAAAGAAATATTTTCACTCAACTTACGATATTGCTCAGAGCGATATCGTAAATTGAGTGGAATTAATATCGTTATTTTCGTTTTTATAAAATCAAATATTTATTTACAGGCAGGCATATCATAGTAGCGAGAAAAATATCAGTTCCTTTGATTCCCTGCCAAAGAGCATTCATTATTCGTTGCTGTATTCGATTACAATTATTTGTTTATATTCTCGCATTTCAATCTAAACACATTTATGTGGCCCGACGGCCACTCTCCTCGCTTCCATTTCCGGGAAAAAATAAATCGAATTATTTGCCAATTGAATCGATAGACACAACACGTTTCCAGCCACTGGATTCATCACGTCGAAGGCAAATCAAAACAAATAGCTGGCACAGTATTTGGGGATAACGATTGGCGATTTGCATGCATAATAAATAAATTATATTTCAGTAATGTAAGCTAATTTTTTAAAAGTAATTTTTTTTAGAATTTTCCAATAACTCTTAATAACAATATATATATTTTTTGTAATGTTTTTAGGAATTTTTAGGTAATTTTATACATATTTCCCAATAACTCTATAAGTCAACAAATATTTTTTGTGGTAATTTTTTTGTAAGGCTTAACCCCAAAAACGGCAACGAGTACGAGCCTCTAGCCGCTGGCTAAGCGTTCTGCGACCAATTATAATTTACAACGACTCCCGGTTAAGTGCCCGGACCCCCGTCCGTGGCCCCATTCAGGGTCTATATACATATATACGTATATATATTTTGCCCGCTTGCTGCTGCGGCTGCTGCTGACACGTCAAACATGGCCTGTGTAGTCCAACGCAAATTTCTGGTCTTCATTTTTGATTAAACGCAAACAGGGTGGCACCGAAAAAATTAGTTGGCTTTTATGCAAATGCATGACGGACCAAGGACCAAGGACCAAGGAACAGGGACCGAAGGCACCGCAGGACCTGGCCTGGCCCGGCCTGCCTTTCGCTTTTCCTGGGGCAAAATTATTTTTAGCGGCGCTGCCCTATCGCTTCCATCTGCAGGTAACCCCTTGTCAGTCCGGCGGAAAAAGGAGGTCAATCGGGGGGAAAAGCGACCCCCATTCCTGCCTCAAATATCTTATCCGCTTTCTGTTATTTGATATTTGCGCTTTAATGAATTTTAATGCCGCCCCCCCCTGCCTGCCTGGGCCAGCTTTCGTTTCTTTTTTACGAAATGGCTGCTCTTTTTTTTCTCTCCTGGTAAATTATTAATAAGGAAATTTTGTGCTTAGGCTTCAGTTTTTTGTAATTTTCTTTTTCGGGGGGGCCTGCACAGATTTTAATCGTTTTAAAATTTTGCGTTTTTCTTGACTTGAAGTCAAGGCCGCAGCAGAGCTTCAGAAACAGCTACAGATACAGATACAAATACAGATACAAATACAGATACAGATACATCTATAGATACAGATACAAATACAGATACAGATACATCGACAAATACAAAGAAGCGTAGAAAATATCACGCATACGCCGCGTTGAGAGCGAAATTCCTTGGCTGGCAGCGCACACTGTAAATTGTAATCATCAAAGCGTTTTTCTCAGAGCCGCTTGGTGTTACTTCTTACAGTGAGTGCGCCAGTACACGTACACACGGCGACAAAAAACCTTAAAAAAATATTGAAAAAAAAAAAAAGAGAAGTAAAATTAAAGGAAATTCGATGAAGGATTTACTGATTTGTCACCGGAAGTGGAAGCGTCAACGGAAACGGAAATGGAAACGGCAGCGCCAACGGAAGTGCAAGTGAAAGTGAAAGTGAAGTGGAATGCAGACTATATATATACACCCGATATATACGCACACCCACACACACACACACGCACACACATACGCATATACGCACCTCCAACACTTGAAGTTCAGTTCCCCCAAAAATCACTGGACGGGCCTCTCCTCCTGTCACGTTGCAGTCGTTCGCCGTGACATGTGGAAAATGCGGAAAATGGTGAAAATGTGGAAAGGGTTATCAGCACGTTCGCCGCCGACGCCAGTCGCTTATTGTAAACAGTTGGAAAAGCTCTCAGGAACTCGGCAACCGAGTTAGAAGTCATAAAACTGTGATTCAATCTCACAGATTTCCCGGGGAAACACAAATCTAATATAAAACTTATAACGTATGGGAAAAAATAAAAGAAAATGTAAGGAAATTAAAAGTTTCATTTAGTTATTTTTTGATTTTTAAGCAATCATTTTTTGGAAATAATAATAAATGGGAATTTTAATAAGAAATAGATTTTGTTAAATTAAAAGGGGTTTCAAGAAATATTTAATTTACATTAATGAATTTTTTTTTATATTATTTTAAGAAATATTTAAATATAAAGTAAGTCATTAACTTAGCGTCCTTGGAAAAATCCAACAAAATATTGAGGACTAAGAGGAGCTAAAGGAAACTTTTGTTTGCCTGATTTGCTTTTTTGTTTGTCGCTTGTCGCCTTAATTCCTTTGCATCTCTGCCGGAATTGGTTTCCTTTTACTTTTGGCCAAACTTTTGTTCTTGTTTCGATTGTGTTGCCGTGTTTATTTACGCTCTCCCTCTCTCTCTCTCTCTCTCTGTTCCTGTCCCATTGTTATTCGTCCTTTTGACAACGGCCAGGGGAGAACTGAGAAAAAATATCCTGCAAATGGCAGCTGAAATCAAGATGAAATCGTAGCAGTGAAAAGTGCTGGAAAAAACCAAAAGGGAAAACCAAATCAATACAAAATAGAAAGTAAAAGCAATTTCAGCTCCGAAACCAATTTCAAACTTGCGTCTGGCAACAATTAATAAGCAAATAAACCAAATAGAAAGCAAACAAATTGGCGGTGAATTGGTTGGAAATGACACAAAATCTCGATATATATCGATCTATAACGATTTATCGTTTTCTACATTAAAACATATAAATCTATTTTTATAGATAAAAAATCAACAACAAATTAAATTAATTTTCTTGTACTTATGATCATTTCTATAAACAAAAAGCGATATTAAACAAGTTATCGCTCAATTTTGATTATTAGTTCTCATAGGTAAAAATACATGTAATACTACCATCACAAATTATTAAACTTTTTTCAAAGTAAACTAAATATATTTTACTTTGATTTTGCCAGCTGAAAATAATACATTTTGGGACAATATCTCTTGACCATCTCTGGCCATATGCAGGCCCCGTGTAGGGTTTCCTCCTGTCTCGCCGCCAGGGCCCCGCCCCCAAATGTTGACTCGCTGACCTTATTGTCGCCATTGACATCATTAATGACACCCAAAGTGTCCTCCATTTAGGCCGAAACAGGCGTCCCCGGAATACCAAGACGCCAAGCAGGGGGCTTGCTTAATACAAAGCAAATAGCCGTGTCTAAATGGGAAATGCCTGAAAAGTCCCCCCCCAGAAACTGGATGCGCAACAAATTCAAATGGCGAGATAAAGAAAAAAAAAAAATGTCAAGTGTGCTGCTTTCGGGGAAAGGGAGATAACAGAAGCGGAAATGGGAGGGAAAGTGGCCAAGAGTGGCATTTAATAGTGGGTGGGGGCGCAGGGATAAGGATAAGGCCATGTTCTCCAGAAACCTAACTGAAAACAGCCATAAATTAGTCACCGCGAAATCAAGATTGAATGATGAACCTAAAAAAAAAACAATATAAGCTTTAAGCTGCGTTTTCCTGACACTCAAAATTGGTTAGAAATTCCAGAAAATATTTAAGATATTTAAGATTAAGATATTTATACTATATATGCTATATATGATTTTACATTAAAACTTTAAATAATTAATTATTATGGTAAAACGTAAAGTACAAAAATGTCTGAATGAATTTAAAAAACTAACAACAACGGCGCCAAAGAGTGCTTTTAAACTTCTCTTCCGTTAAAGTGTCTGCTTCCCTCGCTCCCCTTTATTATTTATATTTTTTTGCACAACGCCTACATAACATATGTCTCCGTCCGACACTGCCCATTACGCTGCGAGTCATTTGTGAAATGCCAGGCCATTGTGCCGGCACTTTATGCTAATGCAATGTTGCGTGATCCTTGAAGGAATCGTCATCGCCGCAGGGAAGGGACACCAGTCTCCGTCCGCTAATGGATTTCCAGGGCGCATCAAAACATAAAAAAACTCTGGCAGGGTGAAGAGGGGGGGAGTTGGGTGAAAGCAAATCCCGCCCAGTCATGTGGCGGACTGCATCAAGGACCAAGGCCAGGGCCACAGTTTGTGTTGTGTAAGCGGAAGTCCTTGTGGCCGTCCTGATGAGTGGATGACGCGGCAGGAACTGGGAGCAGGATTAGCCTCGCTCATAATTAACGGTGAATGGATTAAGGGGCAAAAACTCAGCCAGCCAGAAAGCAGGGATTGACGTCCTGTCATTGGGCTCCTTTTTTTGCCTTCTTTAATTCCCGCCTCATTGGTTTCCTGATTGATTGATTTCAATTTTATTTCCCAAATGGCCGTCAGGTATATCCACTCGCCAAGTGATAGTTTCGGGTTGATAAATAACAATAAATCGATGTGGCTTTTGTGATATTAAATAATAAATAAATAAAAAAAATAAAAGGCTACTTTTAACCTTTAGGGAACTATAAATAAAAATTATTTTAAAAAAATACTCAAAGGGAAATGTAAGCTGTATTACGAAAAGTTAAGCTTCATAGTTTTCCTACAAGATTTTCCAATATTTCCTGCTAATACTTTCCATATTTTCCAACCTTTTTTCTTTTGAATTTTTTTGGAGGGACTCTCCAAAGAAGAGCCTCAAACGGTTGGCTATCAATTCAGTTGTTTGTTTTCCATTCTTCTTTGCCTCGACTTCCCTTCCCGCTTTTCCCCCTTCTCTCGTTTTTTATGTTGTCTTTTTTTCATTTTCCTGCTGCATGTTGCAGCAGCTGCAACACGAGTGCTGTGGGCGGGTGGCTTCAAGTGAAAAATGTTGCTTACAGGCTGAGGTATCTACTACATGGCACCGCCTTCCAGGATGAGCCGGAAAAGTGGGGCGTAAATCCAAATGACCCAAAAATGGGCACAGGATGCGAGGCTGCTGTTGCGGCTTAACTGGCCTTAAAAAATCAAATATATTGCACATCCGCGGGGCGCTGGGCTCACGCAATTTACACGCACATCTGACCGAGGCATCCTCCTCCGCATAGTCGTAACCATAACCTCGGTATGCCAACGCTACGTTTTCTACTCCTGCTTGCTGCTCCTCCTTCTGCTCCTCCTGCTCCTCCTGCTCCTCCTGCTACTCCTGCTCCTCCTGCTCCTCCTGCTCCTCTTGCTCCTCCTCCTCCTCCTGCTCCTCCTGCTCCTCTTGCTCCTCCTCCTCCTCCTGCTCCTCCTGCTTCCTCGACCCATTCGTGGCCGCAGGAAAAACAGCGCTCGCAAGCGATTTCATTGCCTACTTAGCGGCGCACGCTGCGAGTTATTCAAATTTGAATTAGGCAGGGCCACCGTTTTATGGCACTCACTGTCTGTCTGTCCCTGCCTCTGCCCCAAAAAATATGCAGCATCTGCGTGGCAGAGCAAGGAAAACTTGCGGCATAAAATGTGTGTGTGTGTGTGTGTGTGGCACATGTGTGACCGGGGCAACAGCGAACGGGCGAACGGGCGAACGGTGAGCGCTCCTTAATTAGATCATAGTTCCCATCTCGGTGCAGGGCAGCGTTTTACTGCCGGCACACAGGAGCAGCCACAGGACCCACAGAACAGAACAGAACAGAACGGAACAGAACACCATCAATGTCAGGCCCCTGCCAGCCATCATCATCATCATCAGCTTCAAGGCACATGGCGCTTGGGACGCACTGTGGGCCATCGGAGTGGATTTACTGGCCAAAAGTTTTGAGTAGGATAAATAAATAAGCAAAAAATAAATATAAAATAAATATAAATATAATAAAATAATGAAAATAATATTATTAAAGAAAGAAAGAATGCATTTCATTTAACTTTTTTGTCAATGATTTACCTTTCCCATTTCCTTGATTTTGCCCCACTGTCCCTTGAGTAGAGAGAGTTGTGGGCACATTATTGACTCACGACGATGCGCCGCATCGAATTTCCAACTCAATCATTGGGGGCGGATGGTTGGAGGAAAGCCTGTGGGAAAGGGACTGTGGGAGGGACGGGGAAAACTTTCCCCCTGCTTTATGGCTGGCAACTCACGCGACGCCAACGTTTACGGTATTTGCATTTTAATTGAATTGAACTAAATTATTTTGTTTAGAGTCGAAAGGAATTGCCATCGTCGTCCTCCTCCTCCTCCTGCTGCTGGAAGGCAACAGTTTTTGGCCAAAATGTAAAAGCCACAAGCCGCTAAAAAGTTAAGACTTTGAAAACTTTCGACACAAGACAGGCGATTTGGCGGGGTAACGAAAACTTGCCATAATGGCTTGGGAAATCGAAACTGAAGCCCAAAATGAAGACTTGATTTTATGGGAATTCTTTTGTTAGGTATTTTGTTTTGAGATATACTCACATATTGCTTCCTTCCAGATGAGTTCTGCGAGGAGTATCCGCACAACCTGATGCCCACGCCCGGCTACTGGATCGAGTGCTCCCGCCAGAAGATCACCATGCCCACCCCGCACACCATTTGGGATGAGAGCGACTCGGAGCACGAGGACATACGGGCGGGCAGTGCCAGCGATGCGTACTTGGAGCGCGAATGCAGCGATCTCTACGAGGATGACGAGGACTCTGAGGCCACGCCCAGGTGGGTTTGCCTAGCTAAAAGTAAAAGTAATAACAAAAAAGTAAATAACAATTAATAAACCCCGTTTAGTCCGCGCAAAAAGACCACCATTGAGGAGCAGTGGGACCAGCAGGGCGCCTTTGAGCTGATCTCCGTGGAGCAGGAGACGTACGAGAAGTATTTCTATGGCACCGAGCATTGGAATTACTTCACCAGCGACGAGGACCTGGGCCCGGTCATCCTGTCCATCAAGCAGGAGACGCTCAATGGACGAGACCAGTTCCGCATCCTGGTGCGTGCTGGCTCCTATACAGTGCATGGACTGATACCGGCCTCCTGTGTGTTTGCCGATAGGTGAGGTCTTGGTTACTATAAACCCTTATTAAATTACTTATTGTATATATTTGCTGGCAGATATAATCGCGAGGAGGTAGTTAGATCTTTAGGTAAAGAAGTTAATTTAAATCCACCTTTAACGTTAGGACAATTACCCGACACGCCAGAGGAATTATTAAAATTAGATCAGGTGAGTCAGGGGAGATGTATGCATTTAAATATTACATATTATATATTTTTATATATTTTTTATATATTTTCTTAAACCCCCTTCCTCTCTTTAGGTTTTTATAAAATCAGAGTTAAAAGTTGGCGTCATATTTGTCAAAGAGGATCAGTATACCGAAGAGCAAATTCTGGACAATAATGAAAATTCACCGCTCTTCGATGAGTTCCTCACTCTGCTGGGCGATCGCGTTCGGCTGCGGGGCTTTGACAAATACAAAGGTGGCCTTGACACGGTGCACGACCTCACAGGTACCCTCCGAAATAAATATAATATTTTTTAGAATATTTTTCATAATATTTCTTACCTTGCAAGGTCTCTTCTCTGTGTACACAAACTGGCGCAACATCGAGATCATGTTCCATGTGTCCACCCTGCTGCCGTACGAGAAGCACGATCCTCAGAAGCTGCAGAGGAAGCGCCACATTGGCAACGACATCGTGTGCGTGGTCTTCCTGGAGGCGGACAACACTCGCTTCAGTCCCGCCTGCATCAAGAGCCATTTCCTGCACACGTTCATACTGGTGAGTTGCTAGTGGAGACTCCTTTCTGTTATGATTCTCTATTTTTAAATATATTCCTTTATTTTTCTCAATACTTTCTCCATTTTCCTCTTATTTGATCTATCTTTTGCAGGTTCGTGTTTCGGCCAGGATCAAGCACAAGCCCACAAGATACGAGGTGTCCGTGGTGACCAGAGACGAGGTGGGCGCCTACAAGCCCTACCTGTGGGAGCAATCCGTGTTCGAGAAGGGACCCATGTTCAGGTGAGTCAAATCCTCGATCCCGGCAACAACAACAAAATCCCCCTGGATCCCCAATTGAAAACCCCAACTAATCCCCCTGCAGGGAGTGGCTGCTGACGAAGATCGTCAATGGAGAGAGGGCCTCGTATTCGGCACCAAAATTCGCCAGGATGCAGGAGCGGACACGGTCGCAGATGCTCGAGGATCTGGTGATGAATCTGTCCAATCACGCCGAAACTGGCCAGATACCGAAGCCCTATCGCCGCGGCAGCTGGCGACCGATCGGTGAGGATGAATATTTCAAAATGTTGCATGCCCGTGTCCTAGACAACAACACACACCACGAACAGCAGCAGCAGCAGCAGCAACTGTACGGCACCGCCTGCTGCTATTGCAGCGGCAGCAGTCACGAGGCGATGATGATGATGCTGCAGCAGGGCAGCAATAACAACAACTACAGCAATAATTACAACAACAACAACAACAACAACTACCACACATTCAACAACACCACACACAGACACAACACCAACAACAACAACAACAATCACATTGAACAGCAGCATCAGCAATCGCAGCTGGAACAGCAGCAACAACAGCAACTGCAACACTCGACATCGTCACTCACACACACGTCGTGTTGTGCCATGTTGCACCTGTGTGTGAGGCATAGTATGTGGGCCGAACCAACAACCCCACCCCCCCCAAGGACACACAGGACCCTTGTCCCGCATGTCTTTGCCTGTCTTCAAAACTTTACAATTTCGTAATATTTATTTGGAGGGGCCGACAAATGCAAATGAGATCTTGATGGAATTTATAAATATCAATGAATCACTATTGTTGATTTATTTGAATGTTAAAGCACCCTAAGCGATCATTTCGATAGTCCTACAATGATTTTAAAGCCACTATAAAAAGACTTTTAATTAATTTTCTGTCATTTCGAAATAGTAACAATTTTGAAAAATTTGTATTATTTTGACTTGGCACTTTTGTTAATTTTGATGGGATTTTTCAGGCCCAGGAATGCTTTTAAGCCACAGTCTCATAAACAATATAAATACATATGTGGTTTATTCTGGTCACACTCTTGTCAAAACGATTTCCGCTATCTGTCATCAGAAAATCCTTAGGCAGAGATCCTTCTTCTTCTCAGCAGTTTTCCACAGTTTCGCACTTCTCCTTGCTTGAGGCTTTAAAGCCCATCATTTTGACTTAACAGGGCCGGGGACCTTAAGGAGATTTATAAACAATTCGCGACAACAAATTGCCGACATTACTGTGACCCTAAAAAAGAAGAACCAAAAAAAAAAAAAACAAAAAAAAAGAAGAGAGAAATTGTGGAGACATTTGCATTTGGCGCGAGCTCCTTTTGTACGAGTATGTTTGATTAATCGTTTTGTCTTGCTTTCGGTTGAACTTTCACCAAACGAATAACAAAAAAAAAAAAAGAAACCGCCCTCCACACACAGACACACACACATACACGCTGACACTTCCGCTTCCGCCATTAACACATCCGGCTGTGTTTGTGCCCACCGGAAACGTGCCTCATGTCACACAATCCCTCGCTCATAGACACACAGACAGAGTTCCAGGCAAGGACAATCTGTTCTTCCTTTACACACACACACAGACATGCATAGATTTTATTTGTACACTGAAAAAAAAAACAACTTAATGTTAGATTTTGTGAAAGGGGTTTACAAAAACTTTATTAAATTAGCTATAAAAATGTTTTAAAAATATTTTTGGATATCTAGAAATTCTTTTCTTAAAAAAAAATTATTTAAAAAATAATGCTTGTTTGTAATATATTTAATATATATATATTTTCTTTGTGTGTACTTTGTCCACTGTCCGGCTAAGAAATATGGTTCATGTTTGTATAATTTTATCAGTGGAAGGAAATCTATTGTTGCCACCCCGCTCACACATACCCACTCCAAGCACACCACACCACTACCTACCTACCTCCCTCCCTCCCTCTCTCTCTCTCACACACACACACACACACACGGCTGCTGTTCGTTCGTTATTGTTGTTGTTGATGTTGTTTGATGGTGTCGTTGGTGCTTGTTGTGATTTTGTTTAGATTTCTTGTTATTTATTTGTTGCTATTTGTTGCATTAGACAACACACAAATCTAATTTGATTTATTCACTCGCACACTCACACTGGCACACTGGCACACACTCTTACTCAAGCACACGGACAGGGACCCCGGACTGAAGGGAAAAGGTTGAGGAGGAAATTGAAGTGATCCCCAAAGGGGGAAACCCGCATCCAAACTATGCATATTATAGTTATGCAAATTCCAGCTTCAATAGTTCATTTTTTTCCGACTTAATGTATACATTTCACACTCTGTCTTCCGTATATATATGATATATAACTATATATAAATGCTGCCATAAATATAACTCAATTAACTTTGCCCTGGAGGGTAAATGAATGGGAGTAAAGCAGTTTAAAAATAATTTTAAAATATTTTCTTCTGTTATTTTGGAACAACAACAACAAATACACTTTTTCAAATTTATTCCTTAGACAATTTGGTACAAAAAATACTTAGTTTTTTGCTTGATTTAAAAATAACACCTACTTCAAGACCTCTGTAAATGATTAATATTTCTACCCTTTAGAGAGACACTAAGCAAATATATATAATTATATATACATGCATGCATATTGATCTTTCAAAGACGTTTCTTTCAGCGATAAAACACACACAAATAACAACCCTCTCCAATATAGAACATACTATTAGATAGACTTTGGTTTAGATTCACCGAATGACCAATCGCCCGTTTATCCACAGGCCACATGAGACCCTCGTCGCCGCTGCTCGACTCTGTCCGGGATCAGTTCGAGGACTACGACCAGCTGGCCAAGGACTTCACCCGCGTATTCCTCAACGAAGAACCATCGTGCCTGACCAACGCCCATCTCTTTGACGTAGTCTTCCTGGTGGGCCAGTCCAAGCAGAAGGCGCGATTCATTGGTGTCCGGGCGATACTCGGGGTGCGGAGCAGGGTCTTTCAGGTGAGAGCTAGAAATATATAAAAATAGTAATAATTAATACAAAAAAAAATTAAGCTTATTCATGAATTAAAAAAATGATTCAGGCAACGTGGCGTATGCGTTATGACCTTCTTATGCTGAAATAAAGTATTCGCAATGTTGTCCATTGATATCACGTACTTAAATTAAACAAATCCCTTTAAAAAAATATTAAATATTTTTTGGAAATATTTTTAATGTTAAATTTGAATATGAAATATTTTTTTGAAATATTTTTTCCTTGGGAAAAATCTGCATAGAAATGGAAATCCAAGAATATATCATTAAAAATACCCTAAAATACCTTTGTCTTTTACAGGAAATGCTGTACGGCATCCAGACCGGCTTCGGATCGCCTCAGATCCCCGTTGCCGAGATTTTTGCCCGTCCCGCCCCATCGCTGGTGTCGCCGCAGAACCAGAAGCCGAAGAGCAACAACTACCTGACCGTTCCCGACTCGGACTCCATACGGCCGAAGAGCGTGCCGTCGTCGCCGATGGTGAAGCGGGCCTTCTCCCGGCTGGGCACCATCACGGCGGGCTGGGGCCGGTCCATCAGGAACAAGAACACGAACCAACTGAATCCGGATGACAAGAAGAAGTGGATCTCGTCCACGGACTGTTCGAGTAAGGGTTTTCAGTCGGTGCAATGCAACCATATCGATGCGTGTCTCTTTTCTCCGCTCTCTCTTTTCTCTCCACACGCTGTCGCTCTCTCTCCTCCCTCTCTCTCTCTCTCCGAACTCTGTTGCTCTTGCGCTCTCTGCTGTGTGCGATTTGTCTTGAATTTTCCTCTGCCCACACATAAAATATTACGTATACGTCCGTCGTACGCCGTGACCTGTGACCTGTACCTCTCCCACCCCATGATCATCCCTATTGATCCCGAAAACCCTCGACTCCTGTGCCCTCTGTAAATTACTCGTACTAAACTTACTAAACTAACAAATGTTAATAATACTACCTGCAACGCACGCCGCACACCTTTGCCTAAGAAAATTTCAATTATTTCAAAATGGAAAACAAAATAACAAAACCCTTGAACATATTTAAATATTGTAATTGCGAACGAACACACAATTTTTCCCTGTTGTTTTTGTTGTGTTTCCTTGGGTTCCTTATTGTAAAATAACCTTGGTTCAACGCTTCAAATATTTTGGACGTGGTTCTCCGACAATTTTGCATTCTCCTTGGATTTCCCAATGCACTTGAAACAACATTCTCATGTTAACTTTTTTGCTTTTTTGATTTGCCTGCCTAAAATATTGTTTTTTTTTTTTTTTGTTGGTATTAAATTCCTAATACGAAAAAATCCTTCTTGAAAAATGCATTTTGCTTTGAAAATCACCTTTAACCATGAAAACTCACCACAACTCACCACCGAAACTGCTTGCATTTTACTGTTATGCGAATATTCTAACCATTGGATTCAAACTCACCACACTGTTTTGCTCTCTCTTTCTCTTGATCTCTCTATCTCTATCTCTATCTCACTCGCTCTTGGCCTTCTCTTTCTGTCATGGGTTCTTTGTTTATCGTTTGTTATCGTTCTCTGTCCCTATGTCTCTTCTCTCTTTTCGATTTTTTTCGATTTTACAAATATCTATCAAAAAACAAACAAAATAATCTAAATTAAACAACAAACAAAATCTTGTCATTCTCTCATCTCACCTGACTCGCCACCGCCCACTGCCACGCCCCCACAAATACAAATACAAAAATAATAAAAAAAACATAACAATAAACTTTTATCAATTTTTTTTACCAACTGACAAATGATTTTCTTTTTTATGATTTGCGGTTTTTGCTTTGTTATCGTTAATTTTTGACAATCACCGACTGTTACTGATACTACCGATAACCGATAACCGTTAACCGATAACCGTTAACCGATAACCGACAACCGATAACCACTCCCAACCACCACCTCTCGCGCACCACTCCCCAAAATAATGGCGATTGCAGACAGGGACAGCAAGGACAAGGACAAGGACAAGCCGGGCAGCAACCAACTGGCCGTTCCCCGGCTCTCCGTCTGCGCCGATGCCCAGAAAGTGGACCGGGCCAAGCTGGCCCAGACCGAGTTCAACATAATTGAGTTTGACCCGGATACGTTTCGGGTTTTGCTCGATTACCTGCACACGGGCACCTGTCCGCTCACCTGCGTCTCCATACCAGGTAAATGCATATAGAGATCCAGCACTCCCGAGGGCACCTCGATCTCACTCCTCCCTCACTCCTCCTCTATTTCAGGGCTCCTGTGCGCCGCGGAGCACTACGATTTGCCGGAGCTGCTGCAGGCGTGCTTCCACCACTGCAAGCAGTTCCTGCGCATCGAGGTCGTATGCCCGATGCTCATCTCGCTGGAGAACTACTACTGGCGCTACACATCCGCCTCCGAGCTGGTCAACATGATACTGTCGTTCGTGGAGAGCAAGGCGCATGCGCTGTTCAAGTGCCCGGAATTCCTGCACCTGTCCGAATCGATGGTCCAGATGATCATGTGCCGCGAGCTGCAGACGCCGGAGATACGCAAGTTCGAGGCCATGCTGGCCTGGGCACAGCACAAGGTGGGCAAGCTGAAGAATCATCCGAACAAGGACACCCAGTTCGAGTTCGAGTGCATCATGGAGCGGCTAACCCGCGACCTCAATTTGTGCCGGATATCGCCCAGTGAGCTGCTCACCGTCGTCCTGCCCTCCAAGTCGATGAAGAACGAACGCATCATGGAGACGCTCATGGTCCAGGTGAATCTCGGCACCTATCGGATGCCCGAGCTGGATGCGTACCGTCAGCAGTTGCGCCAGCAGGAGTCCGCCGAGGCCACCGTCCAGGTCCACCGGGGTGGATGAGACAGTAAGAATGTGAGTTTCGATTTGGAGCAGCAGCAGCAGCAGCCGCAGCAGCAGTCCCAGCAATCGGATTCGGAGGCAGCCACACAGATAGCAGCTTCATCCTTGTCCTACTCCACCTCCGCCGCCGCAGCCGCCACAGCCGTTGCCACCAGCAGCCCGCACCCACCTGCCATTGATGCCCGCACCGATGCCCGTGCCTATGCCATGGCCTCCTTGGCCGCCGCCCTCGAGATGCAGCAGCAGCAGCAGCAGCAGCAGGAGCAGGTCCAGGTCCAGTCGCATCCCAGCTCCAGCTCCGCCTATGCCCGCGATGCCGCTGACGAGGAGGTGGAGCTATATGCCAGCTTTGACAACACACCGAGCACCAGTCGAGTGGCCGCCCAGATGCAGGCCGCCAAGGAGGCGCGCCGGAAGCGCTGGCAGGCGGACGGAGCCAGCGGCAGCAGCGGGGACGGCGGCTGTGCCAGCGGCAGTAGCGGCAGCGGGCGGCGTTACTAAGCGGGATGGGAGCAGGTGCCGTAGATAGCGAGAGTCCCCGAGCATGGAGTGTGTAGTCACAGGTTGTAGGCCATTTAGCCGGGTAATAAATATTTTTTTTTTATATTTTTTGCATTTTTTTTAAGTTGATATTTATGATGGAAGATATATTATATTAATTTTCTACATTAAATTTATACATTTTGTTATTCTTTTATTTATTTTTTTAACCTAAATATTTACCACTGAGTCTTTGGGGAAATTCTTCGCAATCGCTTCCTTAATTTAATTTTAATTAATTAACGTTTAATTATTTAATTTTGTATTAGTATTATTTGTGCATTTACCGTTAACAAATTGTAAATAAACACTTGGCCTCCCTGGTAGCTACTCGCTCAGTGTCTCGGGAGAGTATGAATGAGGGAAGAGCCAGTGCTGTCCAAGTTTTCCATATTTCCGCATTAAAAGTTCATTAAAGTTGTATTGAATTTTAAAATCGAAATTATAAAATTGATTTTTATTTTAAAATAATTATTTTAATATTTTAAAATTAAATAAATACGGATGCGAAGCCATTTAAGGCAGATCTTAAGTTATCAAAGGTTTCCCAGAGTTTGTTCTTTAAATTAAAACTTTAACATTAAAAGTTAAATTAAAATTAATTTAAGAAACTGGGCTACTTGGCAGCACTGGAGGGATATCCTTGTATGCCTTGTACATATACAATCCTGGGAAACGGAAATGATGCCAAAAAGTAATCCGAGAAGTTGGAAAGGTAATAACCTTCGTTTGGTTAGCATTTAGGGATGGCAAGGGCTCTTTTTTTTTTGTAGTAGTAATCTATAATATATATATGGGTTATAGGAGGATATATATAGGATATCCCGCCACTGAGCGTGTGTGCGTGTGTGTGTGCGTGTGCGTTTTACAAAAAATCCCACCGGTCAAGGAGGCGCGCCCGAACCATCCAAATCGAAACTGACATTGTTAACTCTTACATTCACCCCGCGCAATGACAAAAGCCCCACTGACGGGGCTAGGAGAGAGCGGAAGGAGACGGCGGCTCCCAAAAGAAAGACACCACCCCCCCTCCCGCCCCCCTCACGCAGCGAAACAGGACTCCTCCGAACGATCCAACCATATGCATAAACAATAAGCATTTTCTACCAAGTATTATGTGTGTGCTTTGAAGATCAGGACTGGGGATGTTGTTAGGGATTCGATTTTTGAAGCTGGAGCAGGAAAGAATATAAAAACAAACGCTTACTGATGTAAAACAAAGACTTAAACTAAAAACAAACCAAAAAAAAAAACCAAAAAAAAACAACAAAAAAATGTGAACAACAAAAAAATATATATACCAAAGTGAACCTAAAGTATAAAGAATTTTTTTAATCAATGTTATTGAACCAAAATGTAAGCAGATCAGGAGCTCCTCCTCCTGAGCCCCCAAGCAACAAACAAATACTATATATTATATATAACTGAATGTTTATGAGAATTGCAACCAAAATCTAACTGTTTGAATGGCTGCCTGTTTTGTTTTTCCGTTTCTGTTTTTATTAAAAAACAAAAAGGTTTAATATTATGCATAAGATTCTACGTTTCATTGCCGAACAGAACCCCGGGCTTGCCTTTCCTGTACATTATATAGAAATGAAATCCAAAACTAAGTGTTTGAGTGTTTTGACCGAAAACAGGAATCAAACGAATATATCAAAACCTGTGGCACATGAAATTTCCATAGTTTGGAACCCCAAGAAGCCCCAGAACACCTGAAGTAATTTTCCAAAGAAAACCGACAGAATATATATAGCCCTAGAAGTATGATTATTATATCTTTAAAAAAAGACAACAAAAATTCAGAGAAATCATAGAAAAAACCCACAAAAGCCACCCTGAATGTGAGCCAGTGTGCCCGCACACCTATCAGTGTCCCTTAAATAGAGTACAGTTGAAACAAAAGCAGTTGATCACTAGAACCTCTCTTCCTCTTGCAGGCATCTATAACCATGGAGTTATTATGATTTTATTTTTCCAACTCGAAATCAAACAAAAAACTAATAACAAAAACTAAATGTAAACGGCAGCATTTCCAAAAGGGTTTCACATAAATGTTCAAAAACGGCCTCCATAACATATATCAAAAGGAATTTTCAATGTCTAACTGTACAAGCAAGTTTATCAAAGTGTCTATAACAGGAGGGGCAGGTCGGTAACACATATAGTAACATACATCTAAGAACAAAGAACCGTGCTTGAAACGCGACTAAATCTAAGCAATTTAAAGGTAAACCCAGTGAAAAACGTTAAAAATCAAAAGAAAGGCATGGAAATAAAACCCATATAACCAGCAATAACTAAACTAAACGCTTTTAATGTGCAAAAATAAATCGAATTAAGGCGAATATATTCAAGTTTAAAAAACAATCTGAAACTGTGTACAGACTTGTTCAAATTTTGATGACTGGTTTAAAGCGAAAATAATTAACAAAAGAGTATTTTAAAAACAAATTACAAAGCAGCAGAAACGTTCTGAAAAATCTTTAAAAAAAAAGAAAGGAAACCCAAGAATGTGAAAAGCAAAATCTCCGGCAATTTAAAAACATGTTTAAGAGAAGGGCTACAGACTTTTGAGCTCTCTCTCCCTCTCTGCCGGAGATTTTGAAATATTTTGAAACCAATTTAACTGAAGGAAAATATACATACATACAATACAAAGCTGATGAATTTTTTTGGTTAATTCAACAATTAGCCAGCAAGAATAGCTTAAAGGTTCACCATAGATAGCTATATTTTTACCGTCGCTCTACCGACTCCAACCTACTGTTCGAACTGAATGTAATCTGATTAATATAAATGTGTATTTACCGCAGACATAATGTATATCTCTGCCATGCCAGCGACGATAGGTGGGGGCGTTTCTATATGTTTGCTCCGAACTTAAAACGCGGCCAAAACAAATAATAATCTCGGGTTTTCCGAGGCTCTGTTTTTGATAATAAAACCGAAAAACGAAGAAAATTGAAAACCAATATCCGAAATAACATGTGCAAAACTCAATGTAAAGCCGTGACTCCTTTTGAGCTGATCTGAAACATGACAAAAAAAACTAATACAAAAAAGGCGTTTGTTTAATCGGAAAAACTCAATTGAAAGCAGAATAAAGCTAACTAAATGTTGTAATTTCCAGGGCCAAGCAAAAAAAATAAATAAAAAAAATTACAGTAAACAAAAATTACAATAAAAAATACCACAAAATTACAAGTATTTTATTTATGGGAACATTCAAGCTAAAAGTAAGGGAACTCAACTTTCACCCATTTTTCTTGCACTTTGCAGTCAAAACCAGAAATAAAACTCTTTCTTTGATTGAATTTGAATTTTTTGCTTTGTTTTTTTTTTTTTTTGCCAGCGCTTACATAATAAATTAAACATTTATAATAATCAGTACAATAATTCCATTGTTTATGTTTGTTGTTTATTGTTGTATTTGTTGTTTTGTCGGTGTTCCTTGGATGAAATCTGCATAGATTATAAACTAAAACAAATTGCAAACAGCAAATGCAACGAGTGCTTGCACTTCACCCTCCTCCCTCCTCCAATCGTCTCTCTATATACAAAGCTACAAAAAAATCAATTGATTTTATTATTATTTCGCGAACCTCCTTCGATTTAGCTAGGATTCATTTTTGATTACAGGAGAGATACGTTTACGGATACACAGATACAGATACACAGATGCAGATACAGATACAGCGCAGACAGCGATTATGAGAGGAAAAGAGAGAGAAAGAGGGAAATAGGGAAATAGAAAATATGGAAAAGGGAACGAGTACTGGGAGAACAGAATTGCTTTCAACTATTGCACTATTATTTTACCATCGGAGGCGTATATATATATATATGTGTATATATAGAACCCTACAGATACACGTATATATCCCTATGTACAGTTGGAGCCTGGAACTAAAGTATCTCCTCACTTTTGAACACTTTCCGCATCAGTCACCACCGCGCCAGGGCTGATGGCCCGCTCTGGTTGATGCCCCTCCTCGTGGCCATGCCTGCTCCACATCCGCCGCATAGAGGCTCGCATACGAGCCGCTCGCCGAGCATGAACGCCGACCCAGAGCGAGTCTATTCCGACTGAGCCTGGCCTCCGGACAGGCAGGCATTGATATTACCTCGGAAACGGGCCCCGAACCTAGTCCTAGCCCCAGCTCTAGCTCCTGCTCCTCCTCCTCGCCCTGGTGGTCGACGGCATCATCGTCGAAGCCATACCAACATCACATGACCATGATTTGCAGCGCCACTCATTGATCTATAGTCCGGTAGATGCGCCTCTGTGGCTCGGGCGTATAGTGAATGCGGGTGCGGAAATGCTGCGGTGATCCTGGCACGCTCTCCGACCCCCGACGCGGTGGCGGCAGCGGTGGCGAGGCCGAAACGTATCTGAAAGAGACAGAGAGAGGCACAGCTTCAGCACGATTCAGAGCAAGCCAGCTAGCTGGAGACTCACCTTCGGTGCAGCAACGGCGATCCCCCACTCAGCTCCAACAGATTCTTGCGCAGCAGCAGCGGCGACTGGCCGCGATTATAGCGCGGCGGTGGATCCGGACTGCGGTGCCTTCGATCCAGGCCAGCCAGTATATGGGGACTGGGTGGGGTGCTGCTGCTGGCATAGCGTCGCAGGAAGCTACTCGTGCCGCCGCCGCCACCACCACCACTGCCGGGCAGAGGTTCTGTTGTGGGCGAAGTGCTCTGGCTGGTGTTGCTGCTGCTGCTGGCCGCCGACAAGGTGCGATAATAATAGGACTTGCCATGGCCTCCATTATTCACAATGCTCCTGTAGGCCGGCGGCTGTGGTGGCTGCTGAACCGGCGGATGCTGCAGCGCCTGCTCCTGCTCCTGCTGCTCCAGGCTGGCTGTGGAATTCAATTGGGTTTTAACATAGGTGGCAAACTGTCGCTTCATGGCGCCGGCGAGTGTGTGGAACCAGCCTGTGTGTTCGGTTGGTTGATGAATAGAGTGATGAATTGGATGATGAATGCGGAGAGTGCAGAGTGCGGTGTGCGGTGTGCGGTGTGTGTGCGGCAAACGAAGAGAAAACGAAAACGAAAATGGAAATGGAAAATTGGAAAATGTTTTGAGTTTAACAAACAAGCTTAAAAATAGTCAACGAAAGTAAAATCAAATGAATATAAAAAATAAACAAAGCAATTAAGGGGGAAGAATATACATGTAAACCAACATTTTTAAGTCAAAAATGACCGTCTACATGTATTTTCCCTCCTTTAATTCATAAAACTTCAAGGTAACATCATAAAATTCCTCACCCGCCTCCTGCTGCTCCCTGCTGTATCCATCCAGGCTGCTGCTACTCGCCCCACTGCTCGAGCTCTGACCCAACAGCTGGCGACGGGCATACAGCTTGCCCAGCTTGCTGCTGCTGCTCCCACCGCCAGCTCCTCCACTGTAGTCAGCATTCGTTTGCAGTTGCTGATCCGGTGACCTGGGCAGGAGTGTGGGACTGGGCAGGGGCTGGTACTGCAGCTGCTCACCGTTCCCCACAGAGCCAAAGTGACCAGCTGCTGACATAGATCCAGTTGCTACGCCTCCTCCTCCTCCTGCTCCTGAACCCGTCGAAGGCGTTAAGCTAACGGCTATTTGCGAGCAAGTTGACTGCGTGGAGGACTGACTAGATGTGGAGTGCGTAGATGGCGGCGGTGCCACATAGTTGCTGTGAAAGGGATTCGTGCTGGTGATGACTGCCGGCTGCTGGCGTTGCTGCTGTTGCTGCTGCTGCTGATACCGCTCGGCGGCCTCCTTTTCGCGAAGCTGGTTTTGTTGGTGGTAGAAACGCTGCAGCACTAGAGGATTAAGCGGGTTAAAGAGAGTCTGGAGAGGATTACATTCACAGATTTAGTGTCTTACCTATGGGACTTTGATTGCCCGGCTGCAGGCGAAGAGGTGGCTGCTGCTGCTGCTGCTGCTGCAGATTTGGCGGCGATTCTGGCTTGCGCTGCATCACAGGTGAGGGTGTGACCAGGCCCAGATTGAGGTTGAGGTTCAGGTTGAGGGTCTGAGGGGCGCTCCCGTTGGCATTAGTACTACTATCACAGCTGTCGTGGGCCACGGGCATGCAATCCGTGGCTGGCAGGCGCCATCCTGTCGTGGTCGTTGGTGTTCCTGGTGAAACGGCCTCCTCCGGCGGCAGTGGTATTGTCTTTGTGGCGGCTCCTCCTGCTCCTCCTGCTGCTGCTAACCATGATGATGATGCTGCTAATCCATGGCTGTTGTTGTTGTGTTTCTTTTGACTAAAGGGCGATGTTGTTAGATTGCGTAAAATTGTTTGGCCAATGCTGCTGAACATGGACTCCTTCTTGGGACTCTCATCGTTGTATTTGTAGTGGGCAGGATGATGGCTTCCATTGCTCAGCTTGCGCTGCATGAACGGCGATTTGCGGTACAGCTTGTTAAGATCATTGCCCGTTGTTGCTGTTGTTGTTGGCGGAGACAGGGGACTGGGGCTGGCACTGGCACTGCTGCTGCTCCCATTGCCGCTTCCATTGCCGCCAAAACAGTTGGTAGTTGTTGGCGTCGTTGCTGTCTTCGCTTGAGGTAGTTGTGTGGCTGATTGCATGAAATACTGCGACTGCGACTGCGACTGCTGCTGGTAACTCGGTATCTGCGAGGGTTTTATTGTCTTCTGAGGGTGATTCTGCTGCCCCTGTCCCGGCGCCCTGCCATACGGTGTTGCTAGAGATCCGCCACCAGCCGCCGTTGCCCTGGAATCAATGAAGGATGCATGAGTTCTTTCCGCAGGATCTCTTTTATTAAGTTTACCAATTAAATGAGAGAGCACACTCAAATGTACGCCAAAAGGCAGAAATAGAAGAGGGGTGTGTGTGTGAGGTGGAGGAGGAGGAGGAGGAGGAGGTGTGTGGGTATCCGGGATAGCTGGGCAGGGAACGGGGGGGGTACATGTATGTATGTACAAAGATTGACAGGCGCCAAGGCAACATATCTAAACACATTTAGATGAGCTGTGTTGGTTGTGATTTTGTATTTACAATGTGTGTGTGTGTTTGTGTGTGGTGTGTGTTTGCTGTGTGGGCAGAGTTCAAGCGACAGGTAGAAACAACAATAAAAACAACAAATACACTGATAATGCGGCTATGACACAACACAGTAATTACATTTTTGCATTAATGTAGGTATGACATTGCATAAGAAATATTATTAATTGGTTTTACAATTTTTTTAGTTTTTATTAAAACCTTTAAAGACATAAATAATTTGTTTTTTTGTTAGATCGTCTATGGTCACACAAATTTTAAAGCCCCCAAAGCATAATTATGCATTTCCAGAGTCCTTGTTCATGAAATGATTTATTTTAAACTGAGAAAGTACACATTTATATTTAAATAACACAATCAAAACCTTGTTGTAAAATAAATATAAATAATTAACTTTTTAATTCAGTGTCATAACCGCCTAAGAGTCACAGCCAGAGTGAAAGCGAAAGGTGGATCAACTGCGCGGGCTCCCTTTTGAAATTGCTTTGTTAAATTTATAATTTATGCTTTTCTGAATATTTTGAGTTTGCAATTAAGGCGAAATTAAAGAACAAATCAATTTTAAAGAAACTAAAACCGTAAAACTGATTGAAACCAAAATCAAGTAAAGCTTTCCTTTTAGAAATTCTCTGGCTTTGCTAGCCCCTTTTCAAACTAAAGTAATGAAAAATGATAATGAATATTTTGGAATATTTTCCAGAATAAAGATTATTAAGGGAATAAGAAACAAATAAGCTTAAGCATAATAAATAAATAAATTTATAAACAAATAAAGAAATAAATAAACAAATAAATTAAAAACAATATAAAATTACCTTTTCTTCGGTGTATGAGCATTTCTAGATGGGTAAATAAAGAAATTAAAAAATAAATGTAAACCAAAACCAAAAGCTAAGGCGAAGAGCATGCACAGGATAAACCAAAAGCCAAAAGAAAATCCATAATCCAGGCTTACAAATAAAATAATGGTTAGCAAAGCGTGGGCTTGGTGTTTTACAACAATTAATGATTAAAAACAAAACAACAAAAACATAATTAGAGGGCTAATAATAATATGAATAGGAATAATAAACTCGTCGTACTTACTGAATTTTACTTTTAATTGGGAGTTTTTCTTTTATTTTATCATTATCATCGTATTTGATTTTTGTTGCTATTATTTGACTCTTTTTGTTGGCTTCAAATATATGTAAATATATATCAGGGATATATATATATACATATGTATATAGAGTTGATTGTTTATGTCTCGGATATTGGTTGTTGTTTATGTGTTTTGGTTTTTGTTTATAGAGCTTTCTTTCTTTGTCTTCTTCATTTTCATTTTCATTTTCATTGTCGCTTGCTTTTTATACTTTGTTTTGTTTGTTTCTGTTTGTTGTTAGATTATGTTTTACTTTTTATGTTTTGTTTGCTTCTTTGTCATATTATTGTTTAAGAAATGGTATTATTATTATTAGGAATTAGGTAACCTACAAAAAATGGTAATAAAAAAGGTGAAAAAAAGGAAAATAAAAACATTGCGCACACACACACTCAAATTACAAATTACGAATTTAATTCAAGTGGAAATTAAACGCCAAATAAAAGGTAAGGAAATACGTAAGACTATATTGTATATAAAAATGCTTATTTTTTAGAGTAAAGTTGAAAATAGGGTCTTCTAGTTGAGAGAGGCTTTACAGGACCAAAAGGAGGAGAGCATGCATGAACTTTCCAAAGGAAAAACCCGCCACTAAAAGAAAATTACTTTTAGAAAATCCACTTTAGGTAAAGTGAGAAAAGTCACGATTTAAAAGTACACAAAGACAGGACTTTATTTGAGTTTCACTGTATTTTTTGATATTTTTGACAAGTTTTGGGCTATCGATTGGCCATATTCACATTAGGCACGTATATCGAAAGGAAAAGTCCGATACATCGACAAAGTATTGCACTTTAAAAAAGTTGTAGTTTATTTGTCTGCTTTTCCTATTCTTTTAAGTTTGATATATCAACCGTACTATCTACGTAAAAATACATAAATTTAATTTAAATGGATATAGGAGTTACGTTTTTGTTTCAAATTAAATTAACTACTTAAAAATACATTTCTTAATTACTTTCTAGCTAGGTTACATCTTGGTGTACTTCAAGTGATAGGGACTTTCTGTAAGTGTATTGAAGTAGAAAAACAAATAGAAGACATGCCAAAAGGTACAAATTAAAGAGAGAGAAGGAAAAGATTATTTGTAGATTAAAAAAAATAGAATTAAAACAAAGCAGAAAGGTATAAAGGGAATAAAGATAAAAAACAAGCAGGTTATATTTATGTATATTAGTTTGCTAGCGACCTACGATCGGGCTTAGTTGAAGCTTTCCCAGCTTTTCCTTTCTCCTACCTGTTGGACTCGCAGAAGCGCAGAAAGCAGAGAGCGGAGAATGAAGAACGAAGAACGGAGAACGAAGAACGGAGAATGGAGAACGGAAAATGGAAATAAAAAAACTGAAGGCAAAAAGCACGCTCCACACTCAAGCAGACCCACTCACACACACACCGCCCACACACACACATACTTTAGCAGAGAGAGGGGTCATTGGGTCATTGCCATATATTTTTTGTAAAGGATATGGATCTGATGGGATTTGTCAAAGATCGCTCACACTCACCTCTTGAGCGTGGTATCGCCGCCATTGGCGCGATGCCGGTTGTCGACGATGCTCTGAAACCAATTGGGTACATCTACTTTGGCTATTTCGTACGTCCGGATAAAGGGCTGGGCCAGCAGTTCCGGATACTTGGGTCGATCCTGATGGTTCTTTGTGAGGCTGCAAGCGGGGTATTCATTAAATCGGTATTTAGTCTCGATTAAGGCAGAGAACTTACCACTTCTTGACGAAATCGCGAAACTCCTGACTAAAGTTAAAGCCCTCACCGATGGGCAGGCATGGCGGCTCCGAGTCCAGCACCTTGGTGAGCACCTCAAAGTCCGTGTTGCAGCCCTCGTACGGAGATCGTGCTGTGGCCAGCTCCACCAGCGTAATGCCCAGCGACCAGACATCGGCGCGAATGTCGTACTTTGGTTTCTTTGGATCGATGCGCTCTGGCTGCAGGGGAGATGAGAGATAAATATCAATATCGTATTGAAAATATCGTAGCCTCGATTGATTATCAACTAAACAAGACCTACCGCCATGTAAGCTGCACATCCCGCGGAGCGTGTGTTCGCCTTGGAGTCCACCAGGCGGCCGCTGATCCCGAAATCACAGAGCTTGATATTGCCACGCTCGTCGATCAGTATGTTCGAGGGCTTCACATCCCGATGGATGACCCCATGCTTGACCTTCAGATACGACAAGGCGTTGACCGTCTGCGAAAAATAGTAATTAATCAATAAATCTCCGTTTATCGAGAGGATCAGCAATAACCTACCGCCACTGTGACCTTGCCCAGTATCTGCTCCGGCACGGGCTTCTTCGAGAGCTTTAGCAGCTTGTCGAAGCACATGGACATCAGCTCCATGCATATCCAAACGTCCGGATCGCGTACAAAGCACCCCAGGCACTTGACAATGTACTTGCAATCGTGCGACTTGAGCACCACATCCAGATCCATCAGAATGCGCTTGTTCTCCTCGGCGTTGCCGGTGCGACGCATCTGCTTGACGGCAATGATCATGTTGCTGGACAGGTGCATCATCTTGACCACATTGCCGCTGGTCCCGTTGCCCAGGTCGCCCAAATGCTTCAGATCATTGATATCCGTGGGATATTGCCGCCCGTTGATATTCAGCTTGCCCGTCTGCTCCATGATGATCTTAAGCTTCTTGTCCGTCTCCGTCTCCGACGGATGCGATTGCTGTAGGAGCGGCAGGTTCATGTGACGCGGTCGGTGATAGACACCGCTGGCTGGAAGGAAATACGGAAACGGGGTATAAATATATAGAAAGCCAAGATTAAAGTCAAGTTCATGTGGTTTTAAATATCTAAAATACCCATTTTTATAATTTTAAAAATATCCTTTAATATAAAGTTTTCTTTCCTGTTGAACCCCAATATAATGAGGAATACCAGCCAGTCCGTAATAATGTTATTATTTTATCAATAAAAGCCCACTGTGCCACGTGAATGTATGGGAGAGTGCGTGTGGGTGGTACGGTTACTTGTATCGCCGTGTGTGCGAAAGAGATACAGAATTAGAGCGATTTTGTTTTTGTTTGCGAAGTTATTTTCACTGGCAGAAATTGAAATCAACAATTAGCAACTACAACAAAAGGCAGTCATAAAAAATAACGCTATTTGTAAACATGCGAAAAAGGAGACACGTTGAGTGGGGGGCGAAGAAGGAGGGGGCGCAGAAGAAATGCGAGACCGAAATATAATAATAACAACAACGTAAACAACAACGACAGCGAGCGAGAGAGCGGGCATATCAAGGCATTACTCCGGAAATGCCAAAAAAGTAACCAATAAGCCAGGCAGGCAAAAAGAGACAGAGAGAGGGAAATGCAAAGAGTCAAACACACACACACACATACAATAAATAAATAAATATAATCAAACACTTGATGGCCCATGAAAACCAATACGAAAATTTATTAAACTAGACATAAACATGGCGATGCGACGAGGGTTAATCGTAATAAATATAATCACATTTAAATACACAGAATTAATGCTTTTCTTTCATGATTTGTATCGATCAATATGGTAAATATTGATAATAATTCAAAAAACTAAATAATTGATAACCAAAATAATAATATAATATTTTTTTTTCAAAATTTAAAATCTGATTTTATCATATAAGAAAATATATTTTCTTGGTAGTATAATTTAGTCAGAAGCTTGCAACGCAAGCTTCATTTCCGACCCTATAAATCATATATATTTTTGATCAGCATCAACAGCCGAATCGTTTTAGCCATGTCCTAAGGAAAACATTTTTTTTTAATTTGATAAGGGGTTACATCGTTAAAATTTTCAAAATCTTATAAAAGAGGATGCAGAGTTATTAAACCTATAAAAACTAACACAAAACAGCTTTCCGAATGGAAATTACTGCATTTTTGTTATAGGTTATAGATTTTTTAACTGTAGGATTTTCCCAAAATGGTAAAAGAAATGTAACCATTTTCAAAAATTTTAATTTTAAAAATTGGTAAAAATGGAAATTAAAAAAAACCTAAATGCAGTATATGAAAACTAACTAAGAACAGCTAAGAATAAGGTGTATTTTTTCTCGTTTTCCTTTAATTTCTTTAAAAGATATTACAAATTAAATGCTTTTATTAAAGTATGAAATTAATGAACAAAAATTAAAAGAGTATATAAAATAAACGTTAAACGGTAGTATTAATTTGTTGAAATAAAATAAATAATATACGGAAAAAATAAATATAAAATTCTGTTAAATTAACTTTTTTTAATTTTTAAATTATTTAAATTTATTTAAATCTTTACGGAAAATACATATAGTTTATATTTACTTCGCAATTTCTACTCATTTAATACGAACCCAAGGAAGGCCTAAACTAAATGTTAATATTCGTGGTAGTTTTTTTATGGGATCTGGAATTCATGGACAACTTTTATACCAGGAATTTATTATCTAATCAACTTTTGTACTCAACTATTCAAAAACTCATTAACATTTTATAAACTTTTCTGGGTACTCCTTTAGTACTTAACCCGGTGGTGAATTCGTGGAAAACTCGGTCACCTGCACAATTTGTGTTTAATCTTATCAACGTTTTTGGCAACTGCCAGGAGAAAAAAATGGGCAGAGCTGCGCCTATTTGGAACTAGGTAAATATTTGATTCCGTGTGATGCTAGGATGTAGGATTTAAGCTTGCTTGATTAGAAAATGTTTTAAAAGTTTATGCCTAACTATTTGCCCCTTTGATTATACGAAAACCGATTAAGGTCTTACAAGTTCTAGGTAAAATTCAGGTAATCTGGGTTTAGTACCTGAAACATTCTCCATTAATCTATTCGCTGCATAATTACAAGTTCCACTGTACCAATTTTGTATTTACTTTTTGGCCCAAAACGAGTTTACTTCTCGAACTTGGCCGCCTGTACGGCCCTGTCTTATCTATGCAATCGGAGGAAAAACAATGCGGTGAAAAGTCAGGGGTTGGTGGGTGGTGTTTCGGTATATACGTGCTGGAACAAGAGGGGATTATGAGCAGCTGTTATGCAGTCCGGGGAATCGATAGCGGTTGCCCTTTGTTGACGGAATTCAAATGCTCAAAAGCCAGCCAAGAAGCGAAACGAAACTAGCATTTCTCTTATCACAAACCAAACACAACAGCACACACACACGCACACACACATGGCGCCGTCAGTGCCTATTGGGCTATGACAATTTATTAACAAAATATTGACACAAAAGCGCACAAAAGATGGGTCTGTGGCTTGCGGTTGGCGCATAGGCGGCATAGATATTTATATATCTTTTTTTGTGACCATTTTTGGGGATCACGACTTTTCCCAGACCCCTTTTATTACCACTACCACCTACAGTTGCGGTCAAAATAATAGAAATATTAAGTTTACAATTTAAATTTGATTCAATTTTTTTAATTATAAGTTTCCTGTTTAATATAGGGATATCTAGAGACTTCAAGTAGGCAGTTGCGGCTGCTGCCGCCTGTTGCTTTTTTTTAGGCACGCAGAAGCTTCAACAGGAGTGTTGGACACCAGCACCTGGGCGATCATCATCTTCCCATTGAACAGGGCATAAAAGTCGTATAGTTCTTAAGTTTTGTCACTCCTCAGAACTTGACACCATTTCCTACTACCTACCTACTACCTATTTCGTAAACAAAAGGCAAGACAAATGTGTTGAATTCTCTGGAGCTCCTTAAGAAAATAATTGTTAATTTTCTAAGAATTTTCTAGTGAACTTCAGGGAATTCTACAGATCGTCATATTACTTTGTATCATATTCATAAAGCATAATAAATATGAATATTAATTTAATATTTGTAATAATAATATTATATTAAGAACACAAGAAAGCTATGGCGTAAGACTTCCTTTACTTTTCTCGAATCCCAACTTGTGCCTTGTAGATATCCCCCTTTCAGGCTGCTATCAGTAAACTTCTAAGGGTTACCTTTTCCAGGCCAAATGAAGGCGAGAAACCTGGCTCTAACCGAAAAGGGACCTTCCTTACCCTCTCCCCAGGGATCTAACTTTAGTTAAGTAGGACTTACCAATGGGCAAACTGGGCGTGGGGCGCGGACTCCTGGTTTTGGGCGGGACAAAGGATCCACTGAAGGTGCCCGTTGCCGCCACCGACGAGGCGGAGGAGGAGGATGGAGCCATAGCGGCGGACGATGCGGCGGCGGAGGAGGCAAACACGGATGAGCCAGCGGGTGCTTGCGCTGACTGAGGAACTGGAGGAGCTGGCCGCTGGGCTATGCTGAGGCCGGCGGACGTCACGGGCGAGGTGGCGGACGCAGATGTGGATGGAGATGCGGATGCGGGTAGTGGCGGAGGAACACGACGCGTTTTGGAGAGAACGATCTGCTCGTGGGACTCGTTCTGGGCCTGGAGGGCCGCCTCCAAGGACTGCAGGCGGCTGCCAATCGTCTCGAACTCAATGGTCGACATTTTGCGCGCTCCTTATATATATTTATATATATATTCAATTATTTATTATTGTTGCTGCACTTTTCAAGCCGTTTTGTCTTGTTTTTGTGTTTCTTCTCTTTTCGGCGAACACTTCTTCGATTTTTTCACACACACACCGACACACACGCACGCACACTGGCGCTGTCGCTGGCGGGGGAGGGTGCCTGTGTGCGAACCGTTTTGTTGTGCCCTCTCTGACAGGCTGTGTGTGTTTGTGTGGGGTTCTTGTTGTTGCTGCTGTTTTGATATAATTTTTTTGCGGGACACACACACACGCTTTTTGAACTTTCCCACTTGCACAAATAGCGGATAGCTGGATTTTGTTGTTGGCGGCCACACAAAACACAAAAACAAAAAAAAAACAAAATCGAAAAAGGAAAACACAGTCACTGTGCCAGAGAGGGACACAAAACACACACACACGGACAGCGCTCTCTTTCGCTCTCTCAGCAGTAGCCAGTGGTAGTAGTAGTAACAGCAGCAATAGCAATGGCAACAACAACTCGCAACGTTTTTTCGCTAATTTTTGCTTGGCACACACGAAGAATTTAGCTTCGGGGATTTCGACTCCTGCGCTCGGTTGGGTTTTTGGCCGCGGGCGGCGGTATCACTTGCACAATTCTTGCACTGGATTTTGTTCGATTTGCGATTTCGCGTGTACAATCCAAAACAGTGTGACCGCGGCGAGACCACTGACCTGATACCGTCTGCCCAGCCACGAAAAACCCTAAGATATACCAGAAACTAGGGGAAATATACCGAATTGGCAGGGAAGACCTTTCGATAGTTCTTAGTTGTGTTTTTCCCAATTCGAAAATATTACCGAAAAATAAAAACAAACAAAAAAAATATTAAATTATATGAGATACAGTAACCAAATATTAAAAAATATTTCCAGAAACTACATAGTTAAATTTATATATTTTTTAAATAAACCCACTTATTGCTAATTGGAAAAGTATAATAAATTATTTATCTGCCAGCCCTGGCGGTATATTCTATCGTTATCGGCGCGGTCACCCTGGTTGTGTTTTGTGTTCCTTTTTTTTCATTGCGAGGAACGTTCTTTGCGGTGGAAAAGGCGAGAAAAGCGTGAAAAGCAAACAGAAAGCGAAGCGGCCAAAACGGAATACGCGAACAGCGAATAGTGCAAAAGGTGCGCAAAGCAAACGAACACAAAACACGCGCCACCCGACAGCGGCTCTTATTTGATACCAAATGTGGTAAAAATAGCTGAATTAAGTTCCGCCATCCACAGAATCGGCGCCACACACAACACAACACAAGCCACCCGAGGAGCGTGGAGCGAGGAGCACAGCAGACCCCAGTGCCGAGAACAGATTATACCCACGCCAGCCGCCGCCATGTCCAAACGTCCGCGGCCAATGCCGATTTCCATCTCCAAAGAACCAGAGCAGCCAATGTAAGTTACCTACCCTACATCCCTCTTCTCGCTCTATCTTCTCCTCCTCATCGCCGCCGCTCCGCTTCGCCTTCGCAGTGTACCGCCGCGCAACCTGGACTCGCGCGCCACCATCCAAATTGGCGATCAGACCTTCGACATCGATGCCGATAGCCTGGAGAAGATCTGCGATTTGGGACGCGGCGCCTATGGCATTGTGGAGAAGATGCGGCACCGGCAAACCGACACAGTGCTGGCGGTAAAGCGGATACCCATGACCGTCAATATTCGGGAACAGCATCGCCTTGTGATGGACCTGGACATATCGATGCGTTCCAGCGACTGCCCCTACACGGTCCACTTCTATGGGGCGATGTATCGCGAGGGCGATGTCTGGATCTGCATGGAGGTGATGAGCACGAGTTTGGACAAGTTCTATCCGAAGGTCTTCCGCCACGATCTGCGCATGGAGGAGAGTGTCCTGGGCAAGGTAACTAGCATTAGTTCGCTCTATTTATATGGTATATGAATATGTTACTGCTCCCAGATTGCCATGAGTGTGGTGAGTGCCCTGCACTATCTGCATGCCCAGCTGAAGGTGATACACCGGGATGTCAAGCCCTCCAACATACTGATCAATCGCGCCGGGCAGGTTAAGATCTGTGACTTTGGCATCTCAGGTGAGGCATTGCTCTCTCTCTCTCTCTCTCTTCTATGTTTCTCTGTGCTCAGCTCTCTCGCTCTCCCTCTCTCTGCTTTCAAGGCTACCTTGTGGACTCCATTGCCAAGACCATAGATGCCGGCTGCAAGCCGTACATGGCCCCGGAACGCATCGATCCGCAGGGCAATCCGGCGCAATATGACATCCGCTCGGATGTGTGGTCGCTGGGCATCAGCATGATTGAAATGGCCACGGGCCGGTATCCCTACGACAACTGGCGGACGCCCTTCGAGCAGCTGCGACAGGTGAGCAGGTTTCCGCTGATGTATATCTTCATTCAAGCAGAAAATCCAGAAACTTTCTCTAAAAAGCTGGAAAATTTGATGATTGCTATAATTAAGATTTAATTCCCTTACCAGGTGGTCGAAGATGATCCGCCACGCTTGACGCCCGGCACCTTCTCGCCGGAGTTTGAGGACTACATAGCCGTTAGCCTGCAGAAGGAGTACACGGCGCGACCCAACTACGAGCAGCTGCTGCGGCACAGCTTCATTGTGGAGCACCTGCAGCGCAACACGGACATCTCGGAGTTTGTGGCCAGGATACTGGACCTGCCCGACAACCAGCCACCTGCGCAGTAGGGTTTTTTTTTTGCCCGTATCCCTTGTAAATTGCCGGCGTCTTCTTCTAAAAAGCATGCATTTCGTACATGTGCGTGTGTGTCCTCCCTACCTCCCACTATCCCCAGCCTCCCCTTCCCTTCTAAAAAAAAAAATAACAAATGGATAATCCAAGGAAAAGCAAAAGAAAATCTAGAAGAGCCTCGAGTTGGAAGCAAAGCGTAATTATTAATTTTTAAGTGAGAACCAAAAGCAGAAGCAGAACAGCAAAATACCTGAAGAAGCAACATGCCACATGCAATATGCAATATGCAACCTTTTCGCCTTGCAAACGCTCAAAAAACATAACATAAACAAACCGAACGAAAAACCGTCGTGCCTCCCCAGCTGGCGATGCTGCTGATGTCTTAAAAACATAAAAAAAAGAATGGGTTTAAACATTTAAATGAATAATTATATATATATTATAAAAAAGAAAAACGTGAATAGCTTAGACAACGAAGCCAGCAAACAATGAATGTAAAAAAGCGCCTACTAAACTCTAATGGTAAATTGTCAACCTTTTTGAACACCAAAATAGCCGAACAGAAAGTGTAACTGTAATTATAATTGTTTAACAAATATACATTACGTCAAATAGCTAATTAATGTGGTCAGTTGTGTGGGGCTTAAGCAGGTCGTTTAAAACCCAAAGAATTTGTTCTTGAAAACTCAAGACAATGAACGTTTCCTTCTCTAATAATGGTAAGTAATATAAATAAGTGTATATATATAAGTACATATATAAGTCGAATTGTTCAAAAAATTAATACAAAATTTATAGAATTAATAATTTCAACATAATGATTAACTAATTAGTAATTTTGAATATTTTTTATTTGGCATTTGTGACTTTATTTTATGATTATTAATTTTATTCACTATATTTTTTTCGGTTTTAACCTAAAGGTTTGTTTACTTTGCGGATTTTATGCACTGTATTTTTTTTTGGTTTAAATTTTGTTAATATTTTTTATATAATTTTAGTTTCGTTTTTCTAAATGGTTTGTTAGCAGCTGACAGGAATTTGTTAGGTTTTTTTCCCCATATTTGTTTATTCACAAAATTAGTTTCGGGTTTTAGCTAATTTAATTGTTAACTAACAAATACAGCACATAAATAATAAAATAAATAAGCTTACTGAGATAAACCAAAACCGTTGAAAAGTTTGCCAATTTTCATTTACTAGCTGCGATCCATCCCTCGCTTATGCTTGTATATCGATAGAATATCGATATCAGCCTCAGCTGTTGCAATGCACTTTTTGGAATGCATTTCCACTGGACCAAGGGGGCTTTAAAACCCAACGTTATTTTTTAAGCAATTATTTTTAATTTATTTCGGGAAATTAAAAAACAAAAAATAGCATAGAATTTGGATAAACCTCTTTCATCGCAAAATGTATGTGTTTTATAAACATTGTCAAAATTAAAAGCTCTTACTATTCCCTTTAAATGCATCTGCCAGTACGTCCCCGCCTTGTGATAAGGCGCTCCTCCTACTCCGATATTTCTGTCACATCCCTAGCGGCGAGGGGTCATAAAACCCCAGCTAATCTGTAACCATTCCCCCAGCTCCCATTGGAGATTAGATTTGCCAGAGAAAGAATGGGCAGCGCACGGAACCTTTTGTTGCTATCCTCGTCCCGTTTGCACGGCCATGGATATTTGGAGCACGCCCGCGGCCAGCTGGAGGATCTTTTCAAGGGGTGAGCCAGTCCATCCATCTATCCTTTCTTCCCTCTTTTGATAGATCTTGACTCTTTCCTCTACCCAGAGCCAGTGTCAAGACCGTGCTCTTTGTGCCGTACGCTCTGCGGGATCACGACAAGTACACCGCCACCGTTCGCGATGCCCTGCAGCCGTGGGGCTACACCGTGGAGGGACTGCACACGAAACCGGATCCTGTCCAGGCCTTGAGCACGGCCCAGGCCATCTTTGTGGGCGGCGGCAATACCTTTGTCCTGCTGCGCACCCTCTACCAGCTGAAGCTCCTGGAACCCATCCGTGAGTTGGTCCTGCGCCGCGGCCTGCCCTATGTGGGCAGCAGTGCCGGCACCAATGTGGCCACACGCTCCATACACACCACCAACGACATGCCGGTGGCCTATCCCCCGAGCTTTGATGCCTTGGCCCTGGTCCCCTTCAATATCAATCCGCACTATCTGGATCCGGAGGCGGGTAGCCAGCACAAGGGCGAGACGCGGGACGAGCGGCTGGAGGAGTTTGTGGCCTATCACCAGTTGCCGGTGCTGGGACTACGCGAGGGCACCAGTGTGCGCGTCGAGGGCGAGAAGGCGACGCTGCTGGGGGATCGCAATGCCAAGCTCTTTAAGGCGTAAGTAGGGGAGTTCCAGGGGAATCCTAGAAATTATATATTTTTTTAATATTTTTCCAGCGATGGCAATACCGAGGAGCTGCCCCCCCAGGCGGATCTCAGCTTCCTGCTGCAAAAACAGAAGTAGAGCAGGCACCGAGGATAACATCTACATTTATTGTACATAATTTTTTGTATTATTCTGCAATAACAACAATAATATTCCTAAACGTACAGTAATTTTAAACTAACAACTAGATGTAAAAAAATTGGTTTCATTTGGGGGAAATTAACCCTCTAGGCCCCATTACATTCTACACAATTCCAAAACAAATAAAAACAAACAAAATTATTTTATTGAATTCCCTCCATTATTGCGTGGAAAGTGGCACTAGAGGGTTAAGTTTAGCAATAAATTAAACGGACTTAAGGCAGACTCGCTCCTATTCGATGCTAAAATGGTATCAGAGGCATGTAATATCATTTATAAGGGGTTTCCTTTAAGGAACAAGTAAGCTTTTGTCGTCTTAAAAGAAATAAAGTGAAATTTCAAGTCTCTTCTAGGTTCAGGATACTCTGGGCAAGTATGTTAATCTCCTTAAATCTAGACCACACACACACTTTTGAGGCAAGGCGGCATCTGTTCTCTCCCTGGCTAACACTTAGCCTAATTAATTTATTATTATTTTGGGGTTTCAGTTTGGGGAATCGTCGTAAGGTTAAAGATAAGTATTTACATTACACCATTTTGAGCATTGAATGTTTCACAACAGGAATTGCCTAGGCCTAAACACTACGTTTCGGTTTGAGATGGGTCTGCTACAGGATGCTTAAGAGGCTTGTTTTTTATTTACTTTCTTTTTTTTTCAAGGAGCTAACACAAGTCCTGTATAAAATCTAGATCTAGACACAAACAGACTAAAGGCAATGCAATAAATAAGATGAGATACATCCTATTCATTTTGTTATCCTTCATCACACACTTTGGCACACACACACACACTCAGTCACACCTGGAAATCTATATGCAAGTTAAAAAAAAAGGAACTGATGATATTACAGGCAGGCGCTGGAGCTAGAGCTGAAGCTGAAGCTGAAGCTGTGTGCTATTTGTGAAGAATACTTTTATCCTCGTAGCGTATGATGGCGTCGCCAATCTGCTTGCGCGACGCCAAGTGGATGCACTGCTCCCTGCCACAGCGCTCCGGCAGACCGCTGTCCGCTGGCAGGGAACCGCCCCGCGCCAAATGGTTGCGCACATTCTGGCCAAAGCGCAGATTTGGCTCCACGCCGCGCAATATATGCACCGAATGCTGGGCCGCCACAAACATGTCCAGGATGCTCTCCACCCCAGCGGGTCGCGGTGCAGCCTCACCTGTCGAAGGCGGCAGCAGCAGCTGATCAATGTCCAAATCGCTGCGGATGATGGGCAGGCCCTGGGGATGCAACAGCTTGCGAGCTGCCCGAAAAGAACAAATTAAAAATCAGAAATAAATACAAATAAATCTCGAAAGGATTCACCCACTCACCCTGCACATAGTCCCGGCTGTAGAAAGCTATCACATCGTGATTCCTGCGATCAAAGTAACCACTGCTCTGGCTCACGTCGCAGGTGTCGCACTCCCGGCAGAACTGCGCCCAGCGGCACGGGTACATCTGGAAGCCAATGGGGGCGTACACCTGAAAGCCCTGGATTGTGTTCATGCGCACCCGGTTGAGGAAGTCCGCCTTGAAGCCCATGCCCGGTGTGGCCAGCAGCACCAGGGACTCGAGTCCCAGCTTGGGCAGGGCCAGGTCGGCCACCACCAAGCTGAGCAGCTGCCGCGGCCCGTACATGGAGGCGTGCAGGAGCCAGGCCTGCGGATCTACCGGATCGCTCAGCTGCTCCGGCAGCCGAATGGACACCCAGGCGATCCGCGAACCATCCGTTTTGTATTTGGAGGACAGATCCAACGCCAGGGTCTTCAAGGCCTTGAAGGGATCCTCATCGCCCTTGCTGGGCGAGTCCAGACGATACAGGAAGATCTGCGGGGGGGTAGAATATTATTGTAACTAGGGATTCGACCCTTCCCCGACGTCTTACCTGCAGCAGGAAGGTGTTGTCCTGGTTCTGCATACAGATCCGCTCGTACTGCTCCACAAAGTCCAAGGCATCGGGCACCTGGTGCTCGAACGCTGGCATCAGCATGGCAATACGTGTGCTCTCCGTGACATACGGCGAGGGCACCACCTCAACACGGCCCAAGGGCTTGACCACATCGAAGCTCTTGACCAACTGCCGGCGACTGCGACCGGATCCCTCCACTAGGCTGAGATGCAACTGATAGTCCATGCCGCGGGTGGCATCAAACTTCCGGTAGGCACTGTGCAGGCTGTGATAGCTCAGACGCGGATGCTTGAGGGCCGCATACTGCAGGGCAATCTCCAGGACCTTGGCAAAGTCCAGGGCCTCGATACGTGAGAGGGGGGCCACCGCATGCTCGGCATTGCCGTGCGGCAGGAAGCTGTGCGTGGCGTTAAGCAGCTGCCACGTGAGGATGTCGTGGCGCGTCTCCGGCGCACTTGGCGGCGGCACACCCAGCGGCCACCGGATCTCGAGGATCTTGTTTGAAATGCTGCCATTGGCAATGCGATATGATTTTTGTTCCAGCGCATAGCCGCGCTCCTGCACCAGCTCCAGGTGATGCTGCCAAAAGAATATATATTTACTTATTTATTATATATTTTTTTATTGAATATTTCCTTACCTTGGAGTAGTAGGCGTGCAGGCGATAAAAGTCCTCGGGCGTCTGGACGGGATACACGGTGCTGGCATTGCGGAAGGCCTCCTCCTTGGCCAGATCGCTAAAGTCCCGATGCCGTCGTCCTGGAGCGTCCAGGGCGTAGCTATACTGTCGCATTCCCTGCAAGAAATGAATATAATGAAAGCCATTTAGTAGGGAGGAGAGCACAGCGCCAGTTGGCCAAGGTCAAGGGCAAGTTCTGGGTCTGGGTCTGGGCTGGGTCTGGGAATCCCACGGCTCGCTGCCAGATGGGGATCTCTCTCTTTACGATCCATAAAAGCCAAGCGAGCGTAATTAAATTAACAATGTCGCTCTAAATGGAGCAGAGATCGGGGTCTGGCTGTTCCTTCTTCTGCAGTTTCTTTCTCTGGAGGAGCAGGAGGCGTGGGAGGATCATTAAAATTGCTGGCGCACATTAATCAATTCCCGGCGTTGCAGTGGAGCAGCTTCGTAGCAGCTTTGATGCCGCCGTTAAGCAAACTCTCTTGGTCAGTTAATTAAACGAAAAGGGTGCAAAAAAAAAAATAGAGGGGGAAAAACAAGCAGGCTTTTGTTTAAACAGTTGCAGTCGAATGAAAAGGAATATCTAGCAAAGATTGTCATAAAGTCTTTACAATATATAAAAGAAAATTGGGTGTAAGGGAAAATATATTATTAGTTTAAATATATTAATTATTATATATTTTCCTTAAAGCCCAGTTTAATTTATTATATATTTTTTCCTTTACCCTACATCTGAACTAGAACGTGTTGGGAATTATACGTGTCGTTGAGAGAGTAAATTATATATAAAATTATGAATTAATTTCGATATGTTACCTCTCTATCACCCAAAATAAGTCATGTATATTAAGTCACAAATATTTAAGGTGCTATTGTGTTTACCTCAACTGTACCGGGACCACACATATCACATAAATCATTCCCTGGACGCATAAATAAACGCAAATCCCCAAACAAATCCAACGGAATAGGAATCGAAACCGAAATCAAACGAACATGAGATGCTCCTTATGCTTTCAACAAAGTTTACTCATGTCTCTTCTGCGAAATCTAAGCAAAACTGTGTGTTTATATACAAAACGTAAGTATAATCAATAATCAGAAATGATAATGAGTAATGCCAAAAAGATTAACTACAAACTTAAAACCAAAAAAGCCTTTGGAAATATGAATTTAATTTTTGTAAATATAAATTAATGAACCAAATAATTCTTTGGAAATAAAATTACATTTTTTTAAATATAAATTAATAAGCATTTCATTTAAACAAACATAGAAGAGGGCTTTAAGCAAAAACGGTAGTCTCTGGACAAGGCTAAATTAACTCGCCTGCTGATGCTGATCAAGCAAAAACATAAAATTATAGTACTGGGTATAAGAAAACAACACTATTAAATGGTTTATATCAAGAAATTTAGAGCTGCTTTCAATCTTTGATTTTTAGAAATAAAAAGTTGTAAACAGTTCTTCGCTCGACCATTCTGGCAGCTGCTCTCAAACTGTCACGTCGCGAAGCTTAACACACAACACACACACCCAACACACTCACAGCACACACACTTAATCGACGGCTGAGAAGAAATTGTGTTGTTGCTACTCGGAAATTAAATAAACTGAGTTGTCCATCAACCTCTAGAGATGCGCGAGGCTGGTTCTTTCCCGCTTCCCGCTCTGATTTTCCCCTCAACCTATTTATTTATGCTTTTTTCCCCCACCAAAAAATATCTGACGCACGCTGCTGGGTGTGAGAGTACTTGGCTTCTTGTTTTCATTTCGTTTTTTTTTTTTAGTTTTTTTCTGGGGATTTTCAGGGTCAGAGAGATAATTGTCAGGTTTGTTTTAAAAGAACCTCTTAACTAAATCGAGGTAATCTACACTAAATGTATTATAAAACACATGTTATTATTATTGAAAATAATGTCAATATCCTATAAAATTTAATAAAATATTTACAATATTTTTTTGTAAATAACTAAGAACCCAAAATTTGTTTTGGGTTAAAAAGCTATGCTGTTAGCACTGTTATTGTATATCAATGAACTGATTTCTTTCCTGAAATTGAAGTATTCGTGTATGTGTGTCTTATTAGTCAAAAGCAAATTGTTTAAATAAATAAAAATCGGCATGTAGGAAGACGGAACCGAGCAGAAGCTAACTGAGAGGGCATCAAAAAGCAGGCGGCAAATTAATTGAAGAACGCGAAATGCCCAAGATCACGGAGTCTTTAGGTGCCAAGTCAGTCCGTCTTTGGATCGAAGAGGGTAAATATATTTAGTATATTGGTAGCCAATTATTTGTGCTTATTTGTATGGAAAAGTTTAGGCTTCGATTTGTGTTGAGCGCAAAGTCTGCGTTCAGATTATATCACATTTAATGATGAATGTATTTTTATTTTATTAACAGAATGCAAAGGTCATAATAAGAAACTCCCTTTCGTTGGCTTATGCTTGTACTTTGCAGGCAAAGCAAGGAAGACAGGCCCAGAAAGAGAGAAAAGAAAGGGGAGCCAGAAAAACAAGTGACCAAAAATTCAATTAATTAAATTATTAAATGAGAACTCACCTGAAAACTCTCCTGGCAGCCGGCAACCCGACTGGCATACTTGACGCACCGCCCAATGTTGACGCTGTGGTCGCCAGTGCTACCAATCCGGACGCAGCGTTCCAGATTGTTGCGCATCTTGCGGATGACACTGCTGCTGAGCAGAATGCCGGCCTCCAAGGAGCAGTAGTTGCGATCACTGACACCGGGTGGCACCTGATCCTGATCCGGATCCAAATCCTCGCCGGCTGCTGGCTCGTTTGGACGAGCAGTCAGCCCAATACGGGCACCGCCCATATACAGATCAAACGTGATGCTCATGTGGTAGAGGAGCTTGGTCAGCTTGCGGGCGTCCACGTAGACATTGTCCGGGACCAGCAGGAAGTAGTCATACTCGTCCAGGTAATTGTCGGCAATGTACTTGACCACATGGAAGGGACGCCGACTCTCCTGGGTGTCCGTGAAGCCGACAATGTTCTTCAGCTTGTAGTTGGTCTTGACGCTGTCCGCGTAGATGAAGAACTTGATCTTGTTCACCAGGTGGGCGGTGGTGCGGTTGAAGGCAGTGGCAAAGGTGTTGATGTGCTCCTGCGAGGTCATCACCCCAATGAAGATCTTCTCGCGGATGCCCAGCTCTGAGGAGTAGTATCGGGGTCGAATCACATTCTTTACCTGTCCGGGATAACGAAAAGTATTTATTTAAATTTAGTTTAAAGGAAAAAGGCTTAAAAAATTTAATTTTAAAATTTTGTACTTAACTTAAAAAACTAAAAAGTGAACCACATAATGGAGGGAATCGTATTCATTGGAGATTGAGGAAATTAAAGGCCTGAGGAAAATGTTTGGATTCGTAATCAGAGCTGGCATCGGCTTCCGAGAACCGATTTCAAGGAGATTTCCCTAATAAATTGCATATATCTTGAGTAGATCGATCGGGTACGTGACTCCTGGGGCAGAGCTAAGATATTTAAAAATGTGAATCATATTACCCAAAGCAGGGAAAATAATATGCAGAAGCCCTTCGTTATGACGTGATCCCTAAAAAGTTTAAGTCAAAAGTTGTATTTGATAAATGAAACACAAGTGGCTTGCCCACCTGCCTATTTTTTTGGGGCTCTTTTATCTGCCCAATTACATCAATTCCTCCACGCTTATGTACTTATGGCGACTACCTCATAAAACGAGTACTTCAAGTGGTTCCCTTTCCTTCTCCGCTTGGTTTTTGTTTCGTTCTTTGGCCACTTGAGAGAGGGAAGGTTTTAATTTGTATTTTTTGTTTTTTGTTATTCTTTTACGACTAAGTAGATGACTGTTCAAAGTTTGAGGGGGCCGCTGAGGAATTCCCCTCCGCGCGAATATACATAACATATATCCATTATCTGGCAGCGAAACGATTTCCGATTGCGTTTCTCAGAATGCCCACAAACGATGATAGTGTCATTTTTAGGGAGTTAATGCTCCCTGACACTTGGATGGAATATTTCTAGTTATTTATTGTGTCGCAAGCAAGGCATGTGATCGGGCTCTAATTTTCCTAGTGTGAGCAGCTTTGAAAATAGCAAATTAATCGAAGAAAGTCGTTGATAATATTTTAAATAAAACTTATTTATATTACGATATATATTTTTTTAAACCTACGCTTAAATATTCTGAAATAGCTAAATATTTGAATTTCCTTAAAAAAAAAAAAGAAAAAACAAAAAAACTATAAACAAAATGTGTATAAATATATATAAAAAAATAGCACTTGGCCAGTAAATACTTCCTGCTAGAAGAAGCCATAAACAAAACTCTCAATCATTTTTACTGCGAAACTATTGATTTGTTTTGGCTAGAACTTTATGGATGGCCAAGTATTTGGGCTTCAGCAAATGTGAATAAGCTGTGAGTCACTGTGCAAGGTGCTTGGCCAAGATTTTCGAATGGGTAAACACTCATTTAGCTTACCTGCCCCCTTGGCCAATTTTGCATGCATGCCACCAACTTTGTTGGCTAAATTATTGGGCATCTTCCGAGACTGAGACAGAGACTGAGACCGGTAATTGAACCAAAGAGATGCGTGCCTCCTTCTATACTCCTCCTACAGCTTTAAAAGCCACCTGCCCCGGCCAGCGAAACTCCACCTGAGCTCGTTAAATAAACAAAACGCCAATTGCCGGGTTGTGCAATAGTCTACAGGAATTATGGCTAATTAAAAATCATTCCTAATAGATTTTTAATAACTGCAAACAAGCTGTTTGCTGCCAGGTTTATATACATATATGGCATCGTAAAGCGGCGGCGGGGCAGGGTCAGAGCTTCTATTAATATTATTTCATGTTTTTTAGAAAATACTCTAAAATTCTGGGGAGGGATCATAGCCGTGAAATTCTTGTTTTTTGTTCGAGTGTTTTACAGTCCTTGGATCTAAGGCAATATTGAAAAATAAAAACTAAACACAAAATGGGCGTTTGTCGTTCAACAATGTGTTTAGCAAATAGACTCGTCTGTGTCAGCAATTAGCAATGATCACCTTAATAAACACAAATACATGATTAAGGAAGCAACTGACACTGGGGAAAAAAAGGGTAATAAACGCCAAAATCGTTACAAATTATTTTTAACATAGTTAAATTTTAAACAATAGTTGTAAGTATTTAAAATAAATCAATGAAGACATAAATGTTAAGATACTACTCCAATTACAATTACTATTTACAAATTGCACTTTTATTTCTGTGACTTGTCACTTAATTTTAATATCAATTTTGGATTCAAATGAATTGCAATATGGCATCGAGTACCCAGTACTTATGCCATATATGCAATCGCTGGTAGTTTAATGGGTCCATGTGGCGCTTTAATTACCACGCTGGGGTCACAGCTTGATCCGATCGCCATCGTATCGCATCGGAACGGATCGGACCAAGTTCTGACCTTGTGCCAATAGCACAGACGCGGACAGACACGGCGGGGGGAGGAAGGGGAGCAGGGACGGCAGGCGCAACGCACATTTGCCAATCATCAACTGTGTAAATATCGGGCGAAAGGTAAACCGCGGGTAAAAATAACACAAAAAAACAACACATCCATTTCGGTTGAAATTTTTTTGTTTTTTTTTTTTAATGCGTTTTGTAGCGATTTTTGGGTAAATAAAAATGCTTTTCGAATTATGAATGATGCATTGGGAAGATACGGTGGTCTTTTAAGGTATTTAAGGCACGAAATATTAATCTAAAAAATAAAATAGAAAGTTTATATAATAAATGAAGTTTTTCTGGATCTCTTCCCATAGCAAGAGCAGTTACAAAAACAACTTGACCAGAATTTAATATTTTTCGATATTTAAAAATTCGATAAATCAAAGGTTACGAAATTTTCGATCTAATACTGTGTACGATATTTTATTTATCGATTTATTATTAAAGAAATTACTTATGCTAGTAAATAAAACCAATTTAAGGAAATAATAAAACTTGAATTAAACATAAAATAAAAAATGAATTATAAAAATATTATAAAATTATTTTTAAAGATGTAAATTAATATTGTGGCACATTTCCACTGTAATTTTTAATTCCGTAAATTCCGTAACAAGGCCGGCCATCATGGAGAATTCACTAAAAGGTTTGTTCACCTGAACAATGAGTTCGCATCTTTGGATCGCTCGAAATTCCACATAAAATGCTAATAAATTTTCCCGGCAGCTAAGGAAATCGAGGAAATATGCCCCGAAGAGCACGTGGGCGGCATGAGGAATACATATTATAGCGGTGAAAATATATAACCAAGATAGCCAGTAACCAATAACCTTGTGACGTAATGACAACAACGGAAGTGAGCCAAAATGTTTCAAGAGAAAAGAATATATATAGAGGTATAGCTAACCAGGCTAACCAGTCCTTATCGACGGCTGCCTTATCTGTAGATATTGCCAAGACGACGTCACCGGCAGCCGAAACAACGGGAGTACAAATAAAACCAAAAACGACAACAACAAAAAACAGCATTTCCAATTTCAATTTCCATTCGACAAAAATTTAATTAAACACACACATACAGAGATAGGGAGATTCCATATTTGTTTACTCGCCGCCCTACTAATAAACCCCATTCTTTGATCACCTTCTGGCGGCCAGACAAAATATGAATAAAGATTTGAAATAAAAAAGTACGAGTCCATTGTCGCCTTTGCTATTAAGAAAAAACACAACTAGAATTTTAAAATATTAAAAAAAAAGATTCAAGCAATTATTGTTAGGGAATAAATGAAACTGAAGGTTAAAAATAAAATAAAACTAAAAATCGAAAATTAATTAATGACAACCTCAATGTGCTCAATAGAGTATAAATATACGATTCGTTTCATAATTGAATCAATTACTTCAAGCTAACCCCAGTGTCTTGATCCGATAATTTAAATAATTGACATTAAATACAGTTCACTGACGTCTTTCAAGGCTAGAGAGGAGGCAATAAATAACAGGGAGAGTGTATTCAGTTAATCACTGGTATTAGTATCGATAATACGGCTATTAAACAGTCACCCAAACCGGATTCAAAGGCAATAGATCACTTTAACCGTTGACAAATCATTCGATTCGCCTCGCATCGCTTCTATTAATAAATTAAGTATGTCGAGTATGTAAAGCAGGCTTAGTCTTAATCGCTGGCTAAATATTTAAACATTTGACTAGCCCTATTTCTGCCTCTCATTACACGGTGCTTACGAGGGCAAACACAAACTAAGTAGTGGCCATATAAAAAGTAGTACACACTTGGGGCTATATCTGGGGATTTATTGCACCCCAAAGCCGACGACGACGACAAGGGCCATATAATCACTGTGTGGATTTTATCGCGTCCTAAGTTCAAGTTTAGACCAAACCTGAATCATCAGGTGGCGTCCAAGGGGTTCATTTTAAATTACACAATATCGCCACAAGCTCACACGCACTATAAGCTTTAAGGTTTAGTTTACTAAATATTTTTGCAAATATTTTGCTATTTTCATTAATTAATTGCCTTTAAACAGACTTCACTTTTAAACTAAAATCAAAGAAATCTCTTTTTAAATAAATTCCAGTTTCTGTGATAGATTTTCGGATTTATTTAAGCCTCAGCTTTTCCAATTTCCCTTACGGATCAGGTGTATATATATATCGTACATTAGGCCTCGGGCAATCTCGGCTCGTTTTCCATTTCGAGAGAGAGAGCGGAAAACTGCAGCTGCAAATTGTATTGGATGGGACAAATCTTAATTGGGACAAGTGCGAGTTCTCCTCCGTTCGCTCGGATTAGTCTCGTCTCGTCTCGTCTGGCGACGCTTGTGCCAATTGATGTGCCCTGTACTCTGTACAGTCTGCCCTCGAATAAAGGCCATAGCAGCGGGCACCGGAAATGCGGCGCGCTTTTCAATTAAGCCCACGCCAAGACGACGCTCTGGCCGATCCGGGTGAGTTTCAGAATCCATAACGAGATGTGGAAATATAAGCCTGACAAACTCCGGTCTCCCATGGCTAGCCTCTAATCATTGTAAATTAAATTCGAACAAGTTGGATTATATTTATTAGGCGACTTACTTTAGACTTTAACTGGTAGTTTATTTACGGACTACATCTAAAAATTCTTGGGCCTAATAAATGCATTTAATTCGTTTGTTCAGCGAGGGCAAAGACTTAATAAATTACGAAAGGTTAAGACATTATATATAGCTAGTTAGTTAGTTTAATTTAAATCGATATATATCCACCTTTTTTTTAACTTTATGGAAGAATCAAAATTTAAAAGTATTATAACTAATCCAAAAAAAAACTCAAATTAAATTCAGAAAGCTTTTCTATGTTAGTTTTTAGTAGGCTAACAAATCTGCATACTGAATTTAATATTTAAAAAATTTGAATTCATCTAATACCCTACTAAAAGGGTATAAAAAGACTAAAGTGTAGACCAGAGTCTGAGACTCTTAAAAGGTGCATAAGCACAACTTTAACTAACATTTTATTGCATTTTTATTATTTTTTTATTTGATACTTGGTAGATATGCTCTCTGAAATGGCAACCTGTTAACAATTGAGACCTTTTGCTGTTGCCAAGTTTGTGGTTTCCTGCGAGAGGCAAATATAATATATCAAGAATTACCAAAAAAGTTTATATAATTTGGATTTTTTTTCAATTATAGCAAAGAGGCCAAAGCAACATTAAAGTATCACTCAAAAAAAAAGATCGATAAATCAATATTTTCTGTTAAGCAGTTACAAAAACATCCTGACCTGGATCTCATTTTTGTAATTGTTTCACTATGGCTTAAATTCTTTAATCACCTTATCGCTTGTGATATATGTTTTCTGGAACAAAGATTATCGTATCTTTGCCAGGGGTTTGCTTAATATATATATATATATTTATACTTAGGTGACATCAAGGCAGCTATAAAATTATACAAATTATTGCATAGCAGGTTTATATATATTACGCATAATCTTATGAAAATTATACCGAGAGGATTATCGGAGCGACATTGGAAAAGGAGGTTTTATTCAGTTATTGGATTCGTTTTCGTTTTCAATTAAAATCTTAGGCAACCTCTTGCCACCCGTACAGCCGATAAGCGGGTTTATTTATAGACCTAGTGCTATGCCAGCCAGCTCCAGCTGATAATAAGTCGAACGAAGAAACCGACAACCCATTGATCTGCTCGGAACAACTATTCTTTACTACTCCTTATAAAATATATAAACACGGGAAATTTTTGTCTAGGCCTCACTTGCCGCCGGAATGCATGCCAGCCGAGAGCATGTACTTGTCGAACAAGTACTCGCCCACATCGCTCTGGGCCCGCTCCAACTGCCTTATAAAGTCGGCCAGGACCTTCTGGCCATCGACCTGCTCCTGCAGGAAGTTCGCCTCAATGAAGTCACACAGATTGGGATCCGACTCTTGGCCGGCCAAGGTATGCAGATCGAGGAGATGCTGGTTCACCTCCAGTTCCATCTGCAGGGCATGCCTGAGCGCCTCTAGAGAGCTGGCGAAGCTGGGTATCGGCTCGGGGACACTGCTCAAGATGATCACTCCGCCGCGCTTGTTCATGTACTTCATGATCTTCTCGGCATGCTCACGCTCTTCGGTGCTCGCCTGCAGAAAGAAACCGTGCAGGCCCGGGGAACTGATGTCCGACCTGTCAAAGTGGTAGGCCTAAGGGGGGGAAATCGAATTTAAAATGGGTCTACGATGGCCTGAGAGCCCTCACCATGGCCAGGTACTGGTGGCACGCCTTCAGCTCCATGTTAATCTGATCGTTGAGCTTGCTCTCGCAGCTCTTGGCAAAGTTCTGGCGCATCAGCATGCACATGTGACGCCCTACGCTTCGGAAGGCCATTCCTATTCCCATTTATTCCTTCACTTTTTGTTAATTTCATCTGAAAGCCAGAACACAAACAGAAGGGCTGACTGAGTTGGAAGCTTGACGCCAGTTGTCGAGAGATTCTATCCATCGATCTCCGAAGGGGTCACATCATCCTATCCCCTCCTAGGTTGGGAGTTCAAAGTGCTGCCGGCTCTGATTTCACTTAACTTCCACTTAGCAATACCGTGTACACAGCACATAGTATATATATGTATATACACACATGTATGTGTAGCTCTGTGTCCAGATATGTTTGCTTTAACTTCAACAAGCACACACCACACACGGGCACACACGGGGCCACGCTAAGTAAACCCAGTTATTGTCTTTTATTAAGTGAATGGAAGTCGACTTTTGTCCGAGTTTTGTATAATCTCGATGTTGCTCTTTCAGAGGGTATTGGCCCACCTTCAGGTGCTATGTAAATTTGTTAATATATTAACTGATATTACATATAATCGAAATAATTCTGTGAAAGCTCTATTGATGTATGGGGTATTTTTCGTATTCTTCTCCAGAGATTGTACTCTCTGTTTGAAGCTAAAAAAAACTCGTTTATTGGCTATTGCTTGTACATTGCAGGCAGAGCGAATATATCAGAAGATAGGTAGAGAGAAAAAAGATTGCCAAAAACCCTTAAATTATGATACATTTAAAGGGTATTAGTCATGTCTATGCTCTACACACCCACTTCAAAAGGAAAAACACTCAAATATTTTATATTTTATACCTTATAATTTTTTTCAAAGAAAGTTTACTGATGATTTTGATGATCTGAGAGCTTGAGTGCTTCATTTTATTTTGTGTAACTTCTTGTTTTGTTATTTTAAGCTTCAGGGTATTGACAATTTGACGATCACTTAAAAAACTCGAGTTTAAATTCTGAGACACGCGTGCGAATGAGTCGTAGACATTATGATCACAGCATATAACCATCCCCAAACTGACCGACCAGACAGACATACACTCACACACACACCAGGGAAATGGTGACTCTTGAGACCATGTGCGCCTCGTAAAAAAAGGCAATAATAAAGAAACAACTAAGCATTTTCACCACCGCCTGCCTGAGGGGGAAAAACGAGCCGAAAAAGCCTCTTAAGAGTTATGCAAATAACCAGGGAATATCAGTAACTAACCGAGAATCAAACAAAGTTTAAGGAGTTAACAATAATATTAATAGCAATTTTAATGAAAGGGATTACTTCTTGAGACTCGAAACCTGTTATGAAGTTCTGAAAATTATTGAAGAAAAATAATCCACATTTTGGCGGAGGCAATTAAGGAATTATGTTAATTGAGAAACAGGTTTAGTTACCAAAAAAATATACCCAATAATTCCATATTAATCTTAATCTTTTCAGCTCGAAAGTCAGGCGTATATTTAATAATTAAAGCACATAATTCAATTACGTGTTTCCCGCCATTAAAGTTCAAATTGGGACGAGTGTGACAGCTTCGGTGACACTTTTACATCACCTCCGAAACCTCAAAAAAATTATGGCAAGACAATCCAGTTTGCGTTGTCATAAAAACGTGCAACAAATTATTAACAATATAAAGCCAGAAAAAAATTTAATTTATATGTATAAACGCAAAGCTCAGCATATGGAATCAAAGGGAGGAAAAAAAAAGAAAATAATCAACATAATTTGCTGAACATGAGGTGGAAAAAAGCGTACGTACGCCATAAGAAAATATTTAATCGATTTGAGGTTTTTTTTTTGTTCATGCATTGTCCAAGGAAATGTTAATTCACTTAATAAAATATGACAAATGATTAAATGCTAAAATATATATATTTTTGTGTTTGTGTCTTAATCCTTTTAGAAAATTTTTTATTTGAAAAATAACATTAAAGTAGACATACATTCTCAGGAATTAAGAGTTTTTAAATATTTCCGTGAACATTTAAAATTAAAATTGATAAAGAAGTTTCTTGGTTTTATTCAAAAACCAATAAATTCCGCGAAAAAAATCGACATTTTGATAAGCTTTTTAAAAACAATAATCACTTTAGGTCTTATAATTTTGTGAATTTAAAAATATTTATATATATATGTATATACAGAGACCAATGAGGCTTCACATGAAACAGTTACTCATTTTTAACAGAACTACTTTTCTTAAAATTTCTTTTCCATTTAAATTCAATTAAGAAAGCAACCGAAGCCAGGCCTGTTTCTGTTAAACTGTAAAAAATAAGTAAATGAAAGCTAAAGCGAACTCTGGTTACACGTTACGGCTTTGTGCCCAATAAATAAATAACAATAAATAAATAAATAAAGAAATGGGCGTGAGCAATGGGCAAATTTCAGAGTCGATAAGGAACAACAACAAAAACACAGAAAAAGTATATAGAATGACGTCTGAAAAAATTGTGAAAATTGGACACTAGGCAACAGGGTCTCCCAGTCTCAGTCTCCGGCCTCAAGTGATCCAACGGGGAACAAGGAGGGGTCATTGCACCCGGGAAATACTTTAAACAATATGTGAAACAAAAATGCTCGGTGTTAATTACAGTGCTCGCTCGCAAACTATAACTGGTTGATTAAGAGGGTTTTCTCTTGAAATCAGAGACGGAGCTCCACATGTGTTTAACGACCCACAAAGCCCAACAATATACATACATATACATACGTACGTATATATTTTACAGCATGAATACTAAATACGATATTAATAATTGAATATTTGTTGTTTAATTGAAGGGTTACTAGGTTCTGAAATCCCAGCTGTCTAGTGTATTGTTCCAGCGATAAGCAGGAAGGTCAATAAATCGCTATCAGCAGCAGGCACTGATGTCTGATGTCCGATGCCTGATATATGAGACATGAGAGCACGCTGCCGCCAATGACGACGACGGCAACGACACATTTGCATTTTTGGGTTAGCATTTCACGGGGATTCGGATTTACGGAATCGGATATTGGGGGCTTGCTTAAAAAAAATCACTAAAATATATTTAAATTAAAGTAGTTTAATCGAAAATAAAGTTCGAGTTCAAGCCAATATAGGAATTCCATAGTTCAAACTAGCAAAACAGCGAAATCAATAAATTTTTAATTGATTTTAATCGATTTATAATCTATTTTAAAAATATATACAAATTTAATATATATCAAATATAGTGAAATTTAATTAAAAAGAGTTCGAATAACCTAACTTTATAATTTTTGTTATGTACATATATTAAATAATGTGTTCTCATGCTGGAATGTTAAGATATATTTGAGTGAAACTTTTACCTGATTTGAATCAGGATATACGGAAAATTTGAACATCTGCATGTACTGAAAACAAAATATGATAAATGAGCGAATAATAATAATATGAATTTATTATCTCATGCAGGTAATTGGCGAATTGTGTAGTTGTAAATTATATAGATATAAATAATAGAAAACGATATGGAAAACGCATAAAACCAATCAAACACAATTCAACAACTGAAGAACTAATTTAAATCGAATGTTTCTTTTTTATTTTTTTAATGTTTTAAATTTCCCTTAATTTTTGGACGCATAACAAGGATTATGTATGGGGTAATTTATATTTAATGTCCTAGCTCTTCAACGAAGCCCCAAATAATTCGTCTCAGTGTAAATAAATTTTGGAATAATGTAATGTAATGTAAATAATTTGTAGAGCACATACCGGCTTTTTGGCCTCCAGCGGCTTATTGATGAGGTTCAAATGGGGCTCAAAGTCCTGGCCAAAGCGCTCAATCAGCAGATCCTCTGCGGCCTCCTGCGGACACTCCTCCTGCTGGACCAGCTTCCACACGTCCGGGATATAGCAGCTGAGCAGGAGGCCCAGAAACAGGCCGACGAAGAAGTGTTGTTTCCGGCTCAGCACGGCGACTGGTCTCCGCATGTTTCCCACCTCCTCTTGCCTCTCCTCCTTCCAGATGTAGATATGTGCGTGTGTGTGTAGAGGATATTGGAAGGGAGCTGGTAATGGCAGTGGCAATGGCAATGGAAAGGAGATGAAGATGCAGAGAGGGGATGGGTGAGTGATGCGTGCGCGAGGAGGAGCAAGAGAGAGAGAGCGGAGAAACTGGTGTGCAGAGGAGAGTTTAAGCCAATTGTCATATGCACATTTTCGCTGCTTCTTATGGCACTTGTTGCTGCTTCTGTTGCTTCTCCTCCTTTTTGGTTCCGCTTCGGTGGCTGCTTCTCCTTCTGGTTTTTCCCTGCCTTTCCTTGATCTTCGCTCGCCTTCTTCTTGGATTCCAACAAGTGCGCTTGCCGCCGGGCCTGTTTATTTTATTTTTGGCACTTTTCGCTCTCTTTTCGCCGCACGCACTTCTTTCGTCGTTCTCTTCGCGGTTTCTTTTCTTTCATTTTCGACACATTTTCCGTTCAGAACACCGCACTAGGACAGTTCATTTATTCCACCCTTTTCTTCACACCAAACAATTTGGCGCAAAAACTTCGTTTCGCTTCCAGCGCGCGCGTGGTGCGGGGGTAGTGCGGAAAAAATAATAAAAAAAAATTCGAGCGCCGGCCCGGTTCCACTGCGCGAAAAGTAAACAAAAGTAAAGTAAATCTCGATGCCATATCACAATCGATATTGACTCGTATATATCGATGAACTTTCAAACATCGATATTTTGACTTGGATACACGATCGACAAGGCGAGGCGTTGCCACTCCGCACAACTGTCACTGTCAAAAGGCGCCAAAACGAAGAGGGTACGATATTATACGATAGTTTGCGATTCTTTCAGAGTTTCGGGGCTGTTTAAAAAAATCAATAAGAATATAATAAATAATGTATGCCAGTCCTATTATTATTACTACTATCTCAAAATAAATTCCCTTTGCGCTAACAATACCGATGCATTTTTGAAAACATCGATAGTATCGATAGCGAGATCGTTGTTCTTGCAGCTCTGGAAAAGGCGCCAAATCGCAGAGGCACGCAGCTGTAAATAGCATTTCGCGGACACAAACAACAAATTGCGCGTTCAGTTTAGTTTACGCCTCGCTTGCAGTTAGTTTATTTACCGAAAAAGCTACCAACGAGTACCATGGATGTGGCAGATGCTCAGGTCGGCCAGCTGCGCGTCAAGGACGAGGTGGGCATCCGCGCCCAGAAGCTGTTCCAGGATTTCCTCGAGGAGTTCAAGGAGGACGGCGAGATCAAGTACACGCGGCCGGCAGCCAGTTTGGAGTCGCCCGATCGCTGCACCCTCGAGGTGAGCTTCGAGGACGTGGAGAAGTACGACCAGAACCTGGCGACGGCCATCATCGAGGAGTACTACCACATCTATCCGTTCCTGTGCCAGTCGGTGTCCAACTATGTCAAGGATCGCATCGGCCTGAAGACCAACAAGGACTGCTATGTGGCCTTCACGGAGGTGCCCACCCGCCATAAGGTGCGCGATCTGACCACCTCCAAGATCGGCACGCTGATCCGCATCTCCGGCCAGGTGGTGCGCACCCATCCCGTTCATCCGGAGCTTGTCTCGGGCACGTTCATGTGCCTGGACTGCCAGACGGAGATCCGGAACGTGGAGCAGCAGTTCAAGTTCACCAACCCGACCATTTGCCGGAATCCCGTCTGCTCCAATCGCCGTCGCTTCATGCTGGACGTGGAGAAGAGCCTGTTCCTGGACTTCCAGAAGATACGCATCCAGGAGACGCAGGCAGAGCTGCCACGCGGCTGCATACCGCGCGCCGTGGAGATTATACTGCGCTCGGAGCTGGTGGAGACCGTGCAGGCCGGCGATCGTTACGACTTCACCGGCACCCTGATTGTCGTCCCGGACGTTAGTGTCCTGGCCACGGCAGGCACCAAGACGGAGACGGGCTCTCGCCACAAGCCCGGCGAGGGCATGGACGGTGTGACGGGCCTGAAGGCCCTGGGAATGCGTGAGCTCAACTATCGCATGGCCTTCCTTGCCTGCAGCGTTCAGGCAACCACGGCTCGGTTTGGTGGCACGGATCTGCCCATGTCGGAGGTCACCGCGGAGGACATGAAGAAGCAGATGACGGACGCCGAATGGCACAAGATCTACGAGATGTCCAAGGACCGGAATCTCTACCAGAACCTAATCAGCAGCCTCTTTCCCTCGATCTACGGGAATGACGAGGTGAAGCGCGGGATACTCCTGCAGCTGTTTGGCGGCGTGGCCAAGACCACCACGGAGAAGACCTCCCTGCGTGGCGATGTCAACGTGTGCATTGTGGGCGACCCCAGTACGGCCAAGTCCCAGTTCCTCAAGCAGGTCTCGGATTTCTCGCCACGTGCCATTTACACCTCCGGCAAGGCCTCATCGGCGGCGGGTCTGACGGCCGCCGTGGTCCGGGACGAGGAGAGCTTTGACTTTGTGATCGAGGCGGGCGCCCTGATGTTGGCCGACAATGGTATCTGTTGCATCGACGAGTTCGACAAGATGGATCAGCGCGACCAGGTGGCCATACACGAGGCCATGGAACAGCAGACCATCTCGATAGCCCGTGCCGGCGTCCGGGCCACCCTGAATGCCCGCACCTCGATCCTGGCCGCCGCCAATCCGATCAACGGTCGCTACGATCGCTCCAAGAGCCTCCAGCAGAATATACAGCTCTCGGCGCCGATTATGTCCCGCTTTGATCTCTTCTTCATCCTGGTGGACGAGTGCAACGAGGTGGTGGACTATGCCATTGCCCGCAAGATTGTCGATCTGCACTCGAACATCGAGGAGTCCGTGGAGCGGGCCTATACCCGCGAGGAGGTGCTGCGCTATGTGACCTTTGCCCGTCAGTTCAAGCCTGTTATTGGCCAGGAGGCCGGTCGTCTGCTCGTGGAGAACTATGGACACCTGAGGCAACGCGACACGGGCACGGCGGGACGTAGCACCTGGCGGATCACGGTGCGCCAGCTGGAGTCCATGATCCGGCTGAGCGAGGCCATGGCCAAGCTGGAGTGCTCCAATCGTGTGCTCGAGCGGCACGTCAAGGAGGCCTTCCGTCTGCTCAACAAGTCCATCATTCGCGTGGAGCAGCCCGACATCCATTTGGATGACGATCAGGACCAGGCTCTGGACATGGACATGGATGATGGCATTCAGCCGGACCTGGATATGGAGAACAATGGAGCGGCCGCCAATATGGACACCGAGGGAGGGGCCTCTGTCCCGCAAAAGAAGAAGTTCACGCTGTCGTTCGAGGACTACAAGAACCTCTCCACAATGCTGGTGCTGCACATGCGCGGCGAGGAGGCGCGCTGCGAGGTGGAGGGCAGCGACACTGGGATGAAGCGCAGCGACGTCGTCACCTGGTATCTGGAGCAGGTGGCCGAGCAGATCGAGTCCGAGGATGAGCTAATCTCACGCAAGAACCTCATCGAGAAGCTGATCGATCGCCTGATCTACCACGACCAGGTCATAATTCCCCTCAAGACCAGCTCCCTGAAGCCGCATTCCCGAGGCAAGGGCGACGAGGAGCCGCCGCTCGAAGACGATCCTCTGCTGGTGGTGCACCCCAACTACATCGTGGAGTAACATCCGCCTCTATTATTTTTTTTTTCTCTATTGTTAGTCCTAAGCGTAGACCTAAGCTAAGAATCGTTCAAATAAAGGTTCATCTCGAGTTCCATGTTTCTTTCTTTCCCTTTTTAATTGTACAGAAGATGCGTGGCTAGATGGTGCAAGGAGGCGGAGATAGAGGCTCATCCCTACTTCTCAAAGGTGTAGTGCTTGACGCCATCGGCGGGATACTGCTTGGCGGCCACCGGGCGGTACATCTTCTTGTCCTCCAGCCAATAGTACAGGGCCAGGCAGCCGGACATCACCCCCGCAAAGCACAAGAAGTAGTAGGAGTTCTGGTAGCGCGGCTGTTCCGCCTGCGAGTAGCGATCCTCGCTGTACAGATCGTGATCCGCCGAGATCTACCAGGAAAATACACATTTAGTAGCTGGATCAAGAGGCTCCATGGCTTACTTACCGGCTCGTGCTGGTTGCGCTTGTGCTCCGGATAGTCCCAGGGATAGTAGTTGTCCTTGGCCTCCACGCCCAGGCCGCCGCCCACTTTTGGATAATCGCCATAGCCCAGACCGTCGTCCGCATAGGGCCTGTACTCCTCCGGCAGCAGATAGTACTTCTTGGCCGCCTCCAGGCGCTCCTTCTCCGTCTTGGGATAGGGGGCGGGCTTAAAGTCCTTGTTCCAACCAGCCACTGTCCAGGCGGAGGGCAGGAGGAGCAATCGAAGGGGGAAACAAGAAACGATTCAAAGTTACGTAAACAAAAACAGAATAAAGCGGGCCTTCTCTGACTCGGTTGAGGGGGCAATGGCGATACTTACTGCTGCGCACCGCCTGGCGGGCCAAAGCTGGATTGGCGGCGCAGAGCTTCTGGGCCAGGCACACGGTTTTCACAAACGCCGACATCGCAGGCTCTCTTCGAAATTCGCAATATTTTCTTCTTACAATCGGACCAGGCGAGACAAAACAGCTGTTGGATGGTCAGCCAGCGATATTCGTGGCGATGGGCTTTCGCCTATCGATAGGTGTGGGTGGAAATATACGAGGAACTGCTAGTATTTAGATTGTTGCTAAAGCTAAGGCTTTCCTATGCGTTGCTGAAAATAAGGTTTATGATTTTTCTACTAGACGCCAAACTAATACGATTACATTAACAGTGTAATGTTGTTTTTTATTGAACTAAGGTGAACAGCGCTCTGCTATCGATAGCTTTGTGTCTATCGGCCTACAGTTGTTTTTGTTGTTGCGGCGCGGTGGCAAGAAAGTGATCGAGAGCGCGAAAAAGTTGGCCGAATTTTTTGCTTCTAATAAACAAAGCGTTAAACGTAACTGGAAAAATGGTGCTACCTCTACTGCAGCGTTCCTCGCTCCGCTCTGTGCAGCAGCTGGCCAAGCCTTGGGCCGCGTCCGCCGGCAGCCAGCGTTTGGTAAGGATTGCACACAAGTGTCCCGTGTCCCCCGCACCCGCACTAGCCACCGCCTGAGGGCCTTATGTAATGGCCGCTGCTGCTGCTGCTGATGCACTTCTGCAACATAAACCTAAGACTCCCAGTCATTTATCCAAAACAATTTGTTCAAGGCTAGGTGGGCGTAACAAGAACCCGGCGTTTCGTAATCATTATACAATGGAAGCATCCACAGCCAGTGAGTGCGCCTGGAAAATGCACACAAAATCTCTTCTCTCCAGGCTCCCTCGGGAAGCATACTGAGTGAAACGCTCTCCACTCCAATTTGATTGATTTTTCGCACTCACTCTTCCGCTCTCTCCAACAGCTTACTTCGCGGGTCACATGTAGGGCAGCCAAAACAAACGGCGAAAAAAGAAGAACTCGCAAAACTCGCGAAACAAGTTGTAATTCAGTGAAAAGAAAAAACAAGAAATGTGTGCCGGCAATTGAATTCTAAACCGGTTAATTGCTTATTCACATCTTTGGCAGCCAGCTTTGAGTGCCGCCGACACCTGAAATACTCTCCCTTTTCTGCTCTGATTACCTGGGTCTAGCTCTCATGAGGGTAAGGAGGTGTGTCCGGCACTCGTGATAGTTTCCACTTGCCAGAGTTCCATCAGCCTGCAGATAGTGGAAGGCGCTCAGAGATTCCAAAAAGCACTCACAACAAACACTCGGGGGCACAAGACTAGCTTCCCTAATTAAGGAGGCATTAAAATCACTTGATATTCTGCCCAAAAGTATTCTTTAAAATTACAATAAATACTTTAAAGTATTTTAAGAATAGGAAAGATTGTTTAACGAATTTCTTTTCTTATTTTTAAATAAAAGTGGGAAGCCTTTATTCCCCAGATAAGGAAATCTGTATAAGATTTTCACAAATAAGACCAGACCCAAGCTGATTAGCCAAGCACCCCATGCTGGGAAGAGTCTTCGTCGTCGTCACCCCCCCTCCTCTCCCATTTCGCTTTTGCCCACTCTGCTGAGCAATGATTTTATTGTGTATTTTTTTTAATATATTTCCGTCGAGAGCCTCGTTTCGACTCAAGTTTTATAACCGCTCCGTTGCTTATCGCCTCAGTCACCTCTGAGCAGCAGCCGTGGTCGAGTGGTCGTCCTCTGATTTCAGTTATCTGCAGCCCATATCTCTCGCATAATGGTGGGATCGGATCGGATCTCCCTTCAGAAGCTCACACTCAACTCTGGTTATTTTCCTCTGTCTCTTGTTTTGCAGGCCTCCCAGGATTTCCGCGTGGAAAGCGACACATTTGGCGAACTGAAGGTGCCCGCGGACAAGTACTATGGCGCCCAGACGATGCGTTCCCAGATCAACTTTCCCATAGGTGGGGCCACCGAGCGGATGCCAGTGAGTATATATGTAGCTTATGGTGGCTCAGACAAAACTTATATATAGCTGACTCAGGGAAGCACCCATTAATTGGCATTTTGTATATTAACAAGCTTTAAAAGGCTTAGTTAAGAGAAGAAAACGGGTACCAAAATTTCTCTGCTATTTCTGAAATAAATTCTAGTTAGAGCGAGACTTTTTTCACAAGATTTATTTATTTGTTTTGTTATTTTCTTGGAGATTAGACAAGTGCCTTCCTTATAAGGAAAAGAGAAAGCTATAAAGTTTTTTAAAATTTATTTTAACCACTAAAACTCTTATGATACTCAAGTAGTTCAGTCTCATATGAGAGGAAATAACCATGAAAGGGTTAACAAGGAGAGTTTCTAATTGGAAAATAAGGTCTCCGAAAAACAAGGAATTGTAAAGCTATTTTAGATACTAATACCCATTAGTATTATTAACCTGATCTTATTTTCTGGCAATCCCTAGAAACCCGTGGTCCAGGCCATGGGCATACTGAAGAAGGCCGCCGCCGAGGTGAACAAGGAGTTCGGCCTGGACACCAAGGTGAGCGAGGCCATCTCCAAGGCGGCCGACGATGTGATCTCCGGCAAGCTGTACGACGATCACTTCCCGCTGGTCATCTGGCAGACGGGCTCCGGCACCCAGAGCAACATGAACGTGAACGAGGTAAGCACTCTCTCTCTCTCTCACTCTCTTACTCGATCCTCATCCTCCGTTCTCCCTCTCCAGGTGATTAGCAACCGCGCCATCGAGCTGCTGGGCGGCAAGCTGGGCTCCAAGACGCCGGTGCACCCGAACGACCATGTGAACAAGTCGCAGAGCTCCAACGACACCTTCCCCACCGCCATCCACATATCGGTGGCCTTGGAGCTGAACAATAACCTCAAGCCGGCCATCAAGACACTGCACGATGCCCTGAAGGCCAAGTCGGAGGAGTTCAAGGACATCATCAAGATCGGACGCACCCACACCATGGACGCCGTGCCCTTGACCCTGGGCCAAGAATTCAGCGGCTATGCCCAGCAACTGGCCTACGCCCAGGAGCGCATCGACGCCTGCCTGCCGCGTGTCTATGAGCTGGCCCTGGGCGGCACTGCCGTGGGCACTGGCCTGAATACCCGCAAGGGTTTCGCCGAGAAGTGTGCCGCCAAGATCGCCCAGCTCACCAGCCTGCCCTTCGTGACGGCGCCGAACAAGTTCGAGGCTCTGGCCGCCCGCGATGCCATGGTGGAGGTTCATGGCGTCCTCAACACGATTGCCGTCAGTCTGATGAAGATTGCCAACGACATTCGTTTCCTGGGCTCGGGTCCACGTTGCGGTCTCGGCGAGCTATCGCTGCCGGAGAACGAGCCGGGAAGCTCCATCATGCCCGGCAAGGTGAATCCCACGCAGTGCGAATCGCTGACCATGCTGTCCGCCCAGGTGATGGGCAACCAGGTGGCGGTTACCATTGGAGGCTCCAACGGTCACTTTGAGCTGAACGTCTTCAAGCCGCTGATCGTGTCCAATGTGCTGCGCTCCATCCGACTGCTGTGTAAGTATTATTAGGGGTGGCAATCGGAGGAGCAAACTCCTGCCCAGAGTGGTTCTTAGTTCTTCAGTTACTTACTAAACGCTGCCTGCTCCCTTCCAGCCGATGGCAGCCGCACCTTCACTGCCAACTGCGTGAACGGCATCCAGGCGAATCGCGAGAACATTGCCAAGATCATGAACGAGTCCCTGATGCTGGTGACGGCCCTCAATCCCCACATTGGCTACGACAAGGCCGCCAAGATTGCCAAGACGGCGCACAAGAATGGAACGACCCTCAAGGAGGAGGCCATCAACCTGGGCTACCTCACCGAGCAGCAGTTCAGCGAGTGGGTGCGCCCCGAGCAGATGCTGGGACCCAAGTAGGCTACACTCTGTCCACCACTCACACACTCTGACCGATTCACAAAAATAAACGAATAAAACCGAGAAAATGCTGAAGCAAATCGTGGCCACTGTCCAGCGGCGGCATTTCTGGGAGGCGGTGGACGTGCGGGCGAAGAAGGTAATCGTTCCGCTGCGCTTCTTCCACGACAACAGCAGGAAGAAGGAGGAGGCCAAGTTCCGGCTGGAGAAGGACACCTTCGGCGAGCTAAAGGTGCCGGCAAACAGGCTGTACGGAGCCCAGACAATGCGCTCCAAGCTGAACTTTCCCATTGGCGGGTATGCCGAGACCATGCCGGTAGGTACCAGCCTCCTCTCTAGCCTCAGCAGGCACCCCTCCTGACCCTGCCTTTGCCTCTGCCTCCAACTCCTTGCCCAGATGCCCTTGATCCAGGCCATGGGCATACTGAAGAAGGCCTGTGCCGAGGTGAACAAGAACTTCGGCCTGGATCCGCAGATATCCGACGTGGTCTCCTGTGCCTGCGACGACGTCATCTCGGGCAAGTTCTACAAGCAGGGCCACTTTCCGCTGGTCGTCTGGCAGACGGGCTCCGGCACCCAGACCAACATGAACGCCAACGAGGTGAGCTGGCACCAGACACTGGCCAAGCCCAGACACTGATCCTGCTCCTGCTCCTGCTTCTCCGCCTTCTGCCAGGTAATCAGCAACGCCGCCATCCGCATGATGGGCGGCGAGCTGGGCTCCAAAACGCCGGTGCACCCGAATGACCATGTGAACAAGTCGCAGAGCTCCAACGACACCTTCCCCACCGCCATCCACATCTGCGTGGCCACGGAGCTGAACGAGCGACTCATTCCGGCGGTGACGCACCTGCGCGACGCCCTCAAGGCCAAGTCGAACGAGTTCAAGGACATCATCAAGATCGGACGCACTCACCTGATGGACGCCGTGCCGCTGACGCTGGGCCAGGAGTTCAGCGGCTATGCCCAGCAGCTGACCTACGGCCTGGACAGGATCGGGACCTGCCTGCCGCGCGTCTACGAGCTGGCGATAGGCGGCACTGCCGTGGGCACTGGCCTGAACACGCACAAGGGCTTCGCCGAGCAGGTGGCCAAGCGGATCGGGGAGCTCACCAGCCTGCCCTTCGTGTCGGCGCCGAACAAGTTCGAGGCCCTGGCCGCCCGCGATGCCATGGTGGAGGTCCATGGAGTGCTCAATACACTGGCCGTCAGCCTGATGAAGATCGCCAACGACATTCGTTTCCTGGGCTCGGGTCCGCGCTGCGGCCTTGGCGAGTTATCGCTGCCGGAGAACGAGCCTGGGAGCTCCATTATGCCCGGCAAGGTGAATCCCACGCAGTGTGAATCGATGACCATGCTGTGCGCCCAGGTGATGGGCAACCAGGTGGCGGTGACCATTGGCGGGGCCAACGGGCACTTCCAGCTGAACGTCTTCAAGCCGCTGATCGTGTCCAATGTGCTGCGCTCCATCCGGCTGCTGGGTGAGTTGTTCCCAGCTCCGTTCGCTGCTTATTCCCCTGAATCCTCTCCTGGACAGGCGACGGCTGCATGTCCTTCAGCAAAAACTGCGTGGAGGGGGTGAGGGCCAACAAGGACGCCATCGACAAGATCATGAACGAGTCCCTGATGTTGGTGACGGCCCTCAATCCCCACATTGGCTACGACAAGGCTGCCCAGATCGCCAAGACGGCGCACGCGAACAAGACGACGCTGAAGGAGGAGGCCCTCAAGACCGGCATCACCGAGGAGCAGTTCAAGGAGTGGGTGGACCCCAAGAAGATGCTGGGCCCCAAGTAGACCAAGACGTGGTGTAATTTCCCAGTTTTGCAGCATTTTAAATTGAAAATTGTATGTTTTAATTAAGATTAATAAATTTGGCGCAAAGATATTTGAAATTTGAAGTGTGACCATAAATATCAAATTTAATAATTATTCGATAACAATTGTATTCAGCTTATTGGTTTAGGTCTCCGCTATGTTCGCCACTCTGTAGTTTGGTTTCTCAGTGCTGTAACTGGTCACACTTTTCTTGCAGGTTTCAAGTGTTTTTTCTTTGTTTTTATCGCGAAATCCTGCTCTTCAAAGAGCAAAATAAATCTATTAAATATTGAAACTGTCTGGCGGTTTGATACCTGTGCAACCGATCCGAGCACCTGTGCAATATAGCCCTGAATTGATATTGACCAGAGCTGGAAAGCCGATTATCTAACGAAAAATTATCGATGTATTAACGATTCGAAGTTCGAACGCGAGCGAAGCAACCGAAGTGATTAAGTCAGCCAGCAAGGCAAGTCGGCTCCCGTAAATTATCTGTCCAGTCCCAAAACTGCTCAAAATCTATACCCCTTTCTCTCGCCCTCTTCGCAAAGGAAATAACAAATTTCGCTAAATAGAACCAAAATACCTTTCGGCTAGGATTGTTCGGCAGACCGTTTTGCCTTGCACCGCCGCGCTTCCCCCCACCAACCCGCTGTTGGCCTTGCAACATCAAATTTGCGACGCAAAAACAAAACACACCCACACACAGACACCACCCACACGCCAGCTGTTTTGCTATCGTGTTATCGATCGCACACATGAGCGACAGTGGCCGCGAGGAAGAAGAGGAAGAGCGATAAACGAAAAAAAGCGAAAGAAGAAAAAACGGAATATAAAAGGTGAATTTTTAAAGTTTAAAAAGAAAACAGATCTTGAGGGTCTTTTCTGGAAACATTTGCAGGTCCGGGCGGGCGGAAAGATGTCTGTGCGACTGTTGACCGTGCGACTGATCAAACATGGTCGCTACATTTTGCGCAGCTACTGTAAACGTGATATACACGCCAACATTTTGGACCAAAACCAACTGAGGACAAGAAGCAAGCGAGGCTTTCCCCTACCCTCCAGCGCCGCCAATGTCCTGCGGGTAAGTGACTGTCGCTTCTGTCGCACCTGTTATCCATCCTAACCCCTCTGTGATCTCCGCCAGCCTGCAGCTCAGCCGTCGGCAGCCAAGTCGGCGCCCAATCCTCCGGCCAGTGTCACGCCCATTGCTCAGGTACAGAGCAACAATGGCCTGTTTCGCGTCGGGCAGCATGCCCGGAAACTCTTTATCGACAACATCCTCAGCCGGGTGACCACCCAGTACTCGGAGGAGCTGCGCCAGCGAGCCACACGCAGGCTTTTCTTTGGCGACTCGGCTCCGTTCTTTGCCTTGGTCGGCGTCAGCCTGGCCTCTGGCACGGGCGTGCTGAGCAAGGAGGATGAGCTGGAGGGTGTGTGCTGGGAGATACGAGAGGCTGCCAGCCGCCTGCAGAGCGCCTGGAATCGTGATGGGATCTCCGAGACCCTGGACAGTAAGTTCACCATTGATAACTTGGACGTGGGACCGGCCATAGCCAAGGGCTGTGCGGCGGTTGTCTATGCCGCTAGCTTTAAGAAGGAGGATGCGCCGGATGCGGAGCCACTTCAGTCTACACAGGATCATGCAGCTGCCGCCCCTTTGCCCGTGCCAGCCATGGCCCCCAATAGCTGGACCACCAGGGAGATGATGTCCCCTTTGCAGAACATGTCCCGCTTCGTACACAACTTTGGCGGCTCCGTGGACAACATCTTTCACTACAGTCAGCCCTCGGCGGCCAGTGACTTTGTGGGGGAGCTGGAGAAGCAGCAGCAGGAGGAGCACCAGCAGCAGCAGCAGGCGCATAATCCCTTGACGGAGGCAAGACTTAACACCTCCACCGACAACTATCCGCTGGCTTTGAAGATGATGTTCAACTATGACATCCAGAGCAACGCCCTGTCCATATTGCGGGCCATGTACAAGGAGACGGTGCCGGCGCGTCAGCGTCGCATGAATCCCGCCGCCGAGGAGTGGGAGCGTCTGCTGCAAAACCAAACCCTGACCCTGCCGCCGCATCCGAACATTGTCTGCATGTTTGGCTTCTTCTGCGATGAGGTGGGCAACTTTCCCGATGGCCATGTCCTCTACCCGGTGGCCCAGCCCCAGAGGATCAATCCGCAGGGCTATGGGCGCAACATGTCGCTGTATCTGCTGATGAAGCGCTACGATCACAGCCTGCGCGGCCTCCTCGACACGCAGGAGCTGAGCACCCGCACCCGGATCCTTCTGCTGGCCCAGATGCTCGAGGCGGTCACCCATTTGAGCCGCCACGGCGTCGCCCATCGGGATCTCAAGTCGGATAATGTGCTGGTTGATCTGCAGGACGATGCCTCCGCCGTGCTGGTGCTTTCCGATTTTGGATGCTGTCTGGCGGACAAGATGCACGGCCTGCGTCTGCCGTATGTCTCCCACGACATTGACAAGGGCGGAAATGCGGCGCTGATGGCGCCGGAGATTATCAACATGGTGCCCGGCCCCTTTGCCGTGCTCAACTACGACAAGGCGGATCTGTGGGCATGCGGTGCCCTGGCCTACGAGATCTTTGGCAGCCGCAATCCCTTCTATTCGAACAGCGGCGGCCTGGCCCTGGAGCGCGGAGAGCTGTCCCATTCGCTGCGCAACAGCGACTATCGGCCGGAGCAGCTGCCGCCAATGAGCGACGCTTGTCCCCCGCTGCTGCAGCAGCTGGTGTACAACATCCTCAATCCGAATCCATCCCGCAGGGTCAGTCCGGACATAGCTGCGAATGTGGTGCAGCTGTTCCTCTGGGCTCCTTCCAAGTGGCTCAAGGCAGGCGGCATGCCCAACAGCTCCGAGGTAAGAGGATTAATAGCCAATCCTAGAGGATCACCAATATTAACCCCCTTTCTCGCAGATCCTCCAGTGGCTCCTCTCGCTGACCACCAAGCTGATGTGCGAGGGACGTCCCCAACTGGACGGAGCATCGCCCGTGTCCGCTAGCGGCAGGCGTGCCTACGTAGAATACCTTCTCATCTGCAGCTTCTTGGCGCGCGCCCGCCTGCGTCGCATTCGCGGCGCCCTCAACTGGATCCAGAACGCGGTGGCGTTGTAGGTGGGGCAGAGCCGCCTCCCCTCTTCTACTTGTTACTCTGAGAAAATCAAATGAAAACGCGTGTGATACCAATATATTTTACATATGTATTTATAAAAGAATTCAAAATTAACCGTGCAATTTAGTTGTGCAGTTCGCTTAGGAGCATCTGCTCCTCCTGGCGCGCCTTCGCCAAGTCGGTTGCCAGCTGCTGGCAGCGCTCGGTCACAGCTATGACCTCCTTGGACGTCTGCTCCACGTCCTCAATGGACTCGTCTGTCAGTTTTTTAATGGTGGCGTGCATAGCCTTAAGGGTCTGCAGCTCCGACTCCAGAAATTCAGCCTGCTTCTCCATCTTAGTGATGGGTATTTGGTTATTTAAAAACCAAGGATTCTGTTTGGGGTATTTAATTGAGGGAAAAAACAAACTGTGGCATTTGTTTTCTATTTTGCCACGCTAGAGATGGCAAAACTCAAATGCCCGATAAGTGACTGTTATCGATAACACGCAAAGAGAACTGCTTATGTCACTGCTTACTTTACACTGAGAAAATAAAACGTAGATTTTAATAATATAAATTGTAACTTAAAAGCAGCTTTATTGTCTTATCTCCACGCGACTGACGCACAGTTTGTGGTCGTAAAAGGAGCAGGTGGCCATGGTAAGCGGTCCATCGCCGTCTCCTGGTTTACTGGGCGCCCAGTCGGCGCCATAGCAGATGCTTTTGTGCTCCTCATAGCCACCCAGCAACCGCAACGCCGGCTCCTTGGCATCCAGCTGCACCACGCTAAAGTTTGTGTACATGCAGGCGGCCAGGATGAGATCAGGGCGAGCGGGATGCGGTTTCAGCCGCCAGATGCCGCCGCCTAGGTCCTGCTCGGCCAGCGTTCGCTTCATGGAGCGGGTGTCGAACAGGCGCAGCTGCTCGTCATAGCTGCCGGTGAGAAGGTGGTGCTCGTGCCGCGGATGACTCAGTAGACAGGTAACGCCCGCCATGTGGGCACGATTCGTCCAAGCCCGCTGTTCCGTGCGCAGATCGTGGGCCAGCAGGAGCATGTCGTCGCCGCCGCTGTACAAGAGATGTGGGGACCAGCGGTCAAAGGCACACGTCCAGGCTTCGAAGCCGTGAGCAGGCCAGGAGCGCTGACGCGTTAGCCCACCGCTGGCCGAGTAAGCTAGGAGATTCAGGCCGCCCTTGGAATCGGAAATGGCCAGTTGAACCTGATTCTCTCCCTCCAGCTGCCGCCAATCCAGTGCCAGGGCCAGTGGTTGCTCCTCTCCCTCCCCCTCTGCCGCCTTGAGCGACAGGCACGTGCGTTTTCCGAGCTTCTTTTCAGCAGCGTCAAACTCGTAGACCTCCAGTTCACCCACGGAGCTAACGGTGGCCAGCTGGGGTCCACTGTCACTGCTCCAGGCTGGCAGCCACTTCATGTCCAGTATAGCAGCCGTTTCGATGCATTGGAGTCGTTCCAACGTGGTATCTTTGGCCTGCCCAAAGCGATACAAGTACACACGTCCCTTGCGGGGACGCGGTCCTGCCTCTTCGGCAGTAGCCTCTCCTTCCGCCTGGACCAGCTGGTAGGTGCCGCAGGCAAAGTATCCGGACTCCAGGTCATCTTGAGGCAGCCACTCAACGGAATCCGCCGAGTACTCTGTATCTTCGCTGTGCAGCGTTGTGAACAACGCCATGACCGTGCTATCGATGGTACAACTAATAATCGATGACAGGACCAGGGCTGGGCAGTGGCCGCTAGCGTTTGATATGGTCATCTCTAGCACTGGTCTTAAAATATTTAAATTATTTATTATTAGATCTAGTTAGTTCTCACCATGAAGCCACCTTGCAGAGTTCCACCTTGAACATATCGCTAATAGAACTAATAATCGACTTTATCTTATAAGATTTATTTGTTATTTTCGTTTTTTTTTTTTTTTTTTTGTTTTTTGCTAATTTAAAAAATTAATAGTTAATACATACAACTACTTAGTGCTCTGTTTACGCGCTACATATTCTGGATTAGGTTTAGTTGATCTCGTCACTCGCTTACCTCTCTAGTTTAGCTGCATGGCCTGCGTTCCGGGCTCCCACTTCTTCCTCGACTTGAGNNGGGGGTGGGGGCTCTCTCTTGGGGGCGTCACAGTACCCGGAGGCTGGCTTACACACACTCACGCACATAGCAGCAGCTATTGCACCTGACTCTCTCATCTGCTTTAGCTTTTTACAATCTCTGACGCCGCCGAAGACAGTGGCCTCGTCCGACATACATTTAAAACGAGTTAAAAAAAATCCTCTTAATCATAACTATAGACAATCGATTCGCGCAGATATCTCCTCCTCCGCCTCCCCCCTATCCTTCTTGTGCCAACTGTCCTTCGCCTCCTCCAGGCCACCCTCGTCTAGACGGTCCTCCGCCTAGCGACTGGTGGCGTTGTGACGCCGCCGTGTTCCTCATTTGGTCTTCATGACGATGATCGGCTCGAGTATTTTTAGCATGTCGTTGTTCTCGGGCGCCCCGGTGCCATTGCCGCCGCCAGAGCCAGCCGCTCCCGTTGCCGACGCTGCTGTGGAAGTCACTGCTGCCGCTGCTGAACCGGCCGACACTTGCAGCTTGCTGAATCCCGGATGGGGCGGCTGGTGCTGATTGATGGCCACCAGGCGGTGTTGCTGCTGCTGCTGCTGTTGTTGGTTCAACACAATCGCCTCGTGATGCGAGTGCTGCTGCTGCGCCAACTGTTGCAGCTCGTGCTGCTGCAGCTGCAGCGGCGGCAGCTCATTGGAGCCATCGCCATCCTCCAGTTGGTTGTCCGTCTTAACGCCGGCCACAAATCCACTGCTGCCGCCGCCGCCGCCACCACCGCCATCGCTGCCCGTGGCTGTGACCGGTTCGCTTTCGTACAACTGTTCCGTGCTCGTGTCCTCCTCGTCGTCGTCCTCCTCCTCCTCGGTTTTGGCCCGGAACTCGGCGCTGGTGGCACTACTGCTCCGCGGCGTGTGACTGCGCATGCGTCGCATGCGCGCATATTCCGCCTGCTTGGAAAGCCGCTCCTTGCGCTCCTCCGTGTTCTCGGTGGCACGGATTTGGGCCCGCTTCAGACGCGCCCGCTCACTGAGCTTTTGAAGTCGCGTGGCCCGCTGCTCAGGGGTTTCATTGGCCCGCACAGCTCGCTGATGGGCTGCCATCTTGTCCAGCCGAAGGCGCTTCTCCTCCTCCGTCTCGTATTTGTTCGCACCACTGCGTCGCGGCGTCACTGGCGTCCGGTTATCGCCATCGGCGGTGGAATGTACATGTATCTGACCGAGATCCTGCTGCTGCTGCTGCGTTGGCTGGGAGAGGGGCCTGCCCCTCCGCGGGGTGTTCGTGGCCAGCTGTGGAACGGCCAGCATCTGATTAAGCTCCTGCTCCAAGAGACTGTTCACCTTCAGCTGCTCCTCGTGGGGCAGCGGATGCTTTCGCGGCCTGCCCCTGCCCGGCGTAGTGGTCACAATATGTTGCTGTTGCTGCTGCGGTTGCTGTTGCTGCTGCTGCTCCTGCTGCTGTTGTCCTAGACCGGCGGTCACTGTGAGTGTAGGATTCGTGGTCGTCGCCAGGATGTTGTACTGGCCCCCGGTGGGACTGTTGCCGCCGCTGGCATTGGCAAAGTGAACCGGCGTAAAGGGTGGCGGCACCGCATTGGGTCCTATACCAATCTGGAAGCCATTGTGGTACATCGGATAGTAGGTGGTGGTGCCGCCCGTTGCCGTTGTTCCGGCCGCCGTTGTCGTCGCCGTGGTGCTGCCGCTGGCCGCGTTGCCCGCCGCCGGAAAGGTGGCCAAGTAGGGGAATTGGTTGTACAGCGGCGTTGTTGTTGTCGTCGTTGCCGCCTTAAGCAGCTTCTGATGATCGCCCGTGGTCACGATAACCTTGGTCTCGCTGTGGCCCAGACTAACAGACCCGCTGTTTTCGTTGCCGCTCGATCCCGAGCCCGGAGCATCGTTGTCCGACTGCAAAAGGGACAAGGAGAAAGAGAGAGAGAGAGAGAAAGGGAGAGAGAGAGAGAGAAAAAGAGGAAAGGTAATGGGTGAGTTGGTTCTGGGTTTTTGTTTCTCAAGAAACCTCCGCGAAAATCTCAATTTAGGCTCACTTTTACCTCATATTTAAGAGTCTTAAGCTCTTTCAACTTTATTTACTTAAAGCTCACTTTAAATTTTGCAAAAGGTCAAGTATTCACCTGAAGCAGGGCTGCCCCTTACGATCACCCACAGAGGCGAACACTTGCTACAGCTGGTTCTTCTCCTAGATCTTCGAGCCACTCTCTCCTGGGTCTATGCAAGGTCGGCTCCTCCCAAGAACTAGTCACTTTTGGGGACTGTATTTGTTAGCTTGTTATCTTGCTGCATCTGATGGTATATAGTGTCAGATGCAGTCAGTCTGTAAGGTCATTCTGTGACCTTCTTTTTTACAAAAAAAAAAAAAAAAACTGCTGAACTTTACAACGAAAGTTCACTTAGAAAGTGAAAGCATTGGTAGAAGAGTTTCAAAGGGAAGACTGAAGAAGGCTACGTTGTTTTTACTTAAACCTGGCAAGACATTAATTAAAATCTATTATTTTTATACAAACTTAAGAAACTTTCGCCAGTTTTAGATATGGGATACTTTTGTTGCAGATTCTGTTTTATTCTAAAAATAAAAGAGTTAGGGGGAACACACACAACACACTTAATTTAATTACATTACATTCTCGTTTTTGTTTTTCGAAGCGAATAAAAAACATTATATTGTTTCTTGATTCTTTCATATTTCATATCTTTGTTTGTTGGTTCTTACAAGGCTACATGTATCTACACTCTAGGAACTAGGGGGTTAAATTATTATTATTAACAAAAAAGGATTAAATGGGTCTTTCTAGGAGGAAGAAAGGAGAATTCCCCTCAACGAAATGGAGAAGGCTGAGCAGGCACTCTTCCTTCGCTTCCTTAAACTTATTCTGTCTGTTTCAATTATCAATCCAGCAGTTGAATTCGCCAACTGCAAGGAATAATATTTGAATGTTCTTTTCTTTGAGTTGATTTTTGAAAATTTCATAGTTTACCAGAGAGAGAGAGAGAGAAGAGAGAGCTTGGAAGCGCCAGTTATCCAAAGCAACTCTCGGTTACTTTTCATTGGCTCTCTGCAACTGGAGAATCAGAGAAAGGAAACATTTATGGTGTGTATTATAGAGGTTGCCCCTTAAAGGGATATCAGAAGGAAAACTGAGATATTTCGAAAATATCTACAACTTTAAAATATCGAAAAACATTCGAAAAATCTTAGGCTGTGAGCTAACTCAGCCCCTAAAAACCCATCCCTGATTTTAGATAGTTAAACTCCTCCGGTAATAATTATTGTAGCTTCATGCTGTGTGTTCGTGTGTGTGTGTGGTGTGTGTTGGCTTAGCCCCCTCTATGATCGCTTTTCAGATCCCTGACCCCTGATCACTGATCCCTCTTTCGCTGCTGCTGCATACGCACCTGAAGTTCCTGCTTCTTGGCGGAATATTTGTGCGGATAGAGCTCCAACTGACCGCCGGCTCCTGTGGTGGCAATGCTGAAATGCGGCACATGCGCCTGCAGCAGCTTGGTGGCCGTGCCGCTTCCCTTGCCGGCGCCTCCATCATCGCCATAAATTTGCTGGACAAAAATGCTACCAGGCTCGGTGCCCTCGAGTAGAGCGGCAGTCACCTGCTGCTGCTGCCCGGCGGCGATGGTGTATCGCTGCTGTTGCTGCTGCAACTGTTGCTGGTTTATCTGGTTCTGCTGCTGCTGTGGAGTCAGGGGCTCCTGCTTGAGCTGCATGGGACCGCGCAGGGATCCGGGTGTAAGGAACATGCCCTGGCCCATGTACTCCACTCCAGCCAGGGCCTGATGCTGCTGGTAAGCGGCTGCTGTGACCAGATGCTGCTGCTGATCCTCGGCCGTGGGCTGGGGCGTGCCAGCTCCTCCTCCGTTGTCCGATGTCGACGCCTGGTTTAGATTGATAGTGTGTTCGTTAGTACAATTGGCTGCCGCCGCTGCGGCTGCCGCTGCTGCAACAGCCAGCACCTGCTGCTGCTGTTGCTGCTGATGCTGCTGCTGGTGGTGCTGATGGTGCTGGTGCAGCTCCGTTGACGAGGAGGAGGACGACGTCGGCGTTGTGATTAGCACCGACGACGATCCACCGCCGCCACCGCCACTGTGCACCACATGCTTCAGTACCTTCTTCTTTTCTCTGACCTTTTTGGCGTAGTCGTTCAGCTTTCTCAGTCTTTCCTTCCGCTCCTCCGGCGACTCATTGGCGATCCGCTGACGCGCCCTGGCCGCCATCTCGGCCAGTCGCAGCTTGCGCTGATCGGACGTCTCGCTGGCCCGATACATGCGCATCCTTTCGGCCAGCTTGGCCAGACGCTTCGCCCGCTGATCGGGCGACTCCATGGCTCGGCGCAGGCGCTGCCTGGCCGCATTCCGAACCAGCCGCATGGCCCGCTCAATCTCCGACTCGTTCTGCCGCCGCTGCCTATTGGCCTCGGCGTTGCGTAGCAATCGCTTCCGGTACTCCTCTTCACTTTCGCGCTGTCGCCGCTCGCGCATCCTTTCAGCATTTCTGGCCAGGCGGCGCTGGCGTGCCTCGGGGCTCTCGTTCCAGCGCTGCTGGTGTGTCGTGGAGGTGCCGGTAATGGAAGCTGAGCTGGCGCTAACGCTGCTCGGTGGTCCCAACGGTGTGGCGGTAGGTGTCTGTTGAACCTGCACTTGCTGCACCTGCTGCTGCTGCTGTTGTTGCTTTAGAGTGGCGTGGGTGCCGTAGCCGGCGGGCAGGGTAAGCTGCAACTGCTGATGCTGGAACTGCAACTGATCCTGCTGCTGTTGCTGCTGCTGCTGGAGATGATGCTGCTGCTGTTGAAACTGATGGTGCTGTACGTGCTGCTGCTGTTGTTGCTGTTGCTGGAGCTGCAACTGTTGCTGGTGATGCGTGGAGAGGGGTACCAACAGCGCTGAGGGATGCTCGATGAGGAGGCGTGTGTTGGGTCCATTGATGGCCAGCACATGGGTCGCGTACTGCTGCTGCTGCTGCTGCTGTTGGTGGTGGTCAAGTGTGGGCTCTATTTTTATCCCATTGGGATCTGGTTCCATTATTCGTCAAAGCCTGAACAACAATCGAAATTGTCGTCTGCGGGTTCAGGTCAACAGGGTTCTCTAGCTTGTTCTTGTTCCTTTTCTCTTGTTTGTTCTGGCTCCTCTCCTCTTGCCCGCTCTGGTTCTTGTTCTTGCCGCCGCTTCGCTGATCGCCACAATCGCTTCGATGGCATCTAATGGCCGTCGCTCTTTCTGTTTGTTTTGTTTTGCGGCCGTTTCCGAATTGGCGGCGGCGCCTGGTAGTTATATAAAGAAATATGTGTGTGCTGGCTGGCTGCGTCGTGCTCTCTCCACCGCTTGCGCCGTCTCTCTCCCAGTTCGCCCGCTCGCTTGTGGGTCCCGCGATTTTCCTCTCTTACAATCTTTGGGGGGTCTCTTTAGCGGCGATCGGTTTTCGCATTTGCTTCCAGCGTAGTTCCGGATCCTGTTCCACCTTGTTCCTTATTTTCTCCAGTTCCTTTTCCTGCTTCCCACAAAGCGCTCTTCTTCTTGTTCGATAGCGACAATTGGCGCCGCTGCTGCTGCGCTGCCAGTGCTTCCAATCGATTTTTCACATGATTATATACACACACATGCACGCCAGCAGGCAAAGCAGCTCACACACATACACGCACACCTGCACACCGCCAACGCATACAAGCGCGAAGCTTACGTGTGTGCGTGGTTTTTTCCGCTCCTATTTTTGCCTTTCCTAGAGATCTTTGTTGTTTTCTTTCGCCAAAATCGGCATTCATTTATGGCCCCCAAATCGTTTGGTGGCGCCGCTCTAAGCCCTGCTCCTGATCGGGGTGCGCAAGGAGAAGAAGAAGATGCAAGCGTTGGCTGCCGGGGACTGGGGATGTCGGCATCGCCTCACATAAGAATCCGCCACACATCAGCGGCCGCCGCGCTTGTTTTGGTTACCAGCGCCATCAAATTTCACTCCCACACGCCGCCTGCTGCTCACCGTGTGTGTGTCCAACGAGTTAGGTGGGGGCAAAAACGCGCTAAATTTCCGGCAATCAGGCAAATATTGCGCCGTCAACAAACACACATCAAAAAATAACCACAAAGTGTGTATGTATATTTCAATATATCGATATTTTCTTCTAAAAATGATATATATCGTGACTTTTTTTTTGCCCAAATATCGAAATCACTATATTTTTTTTATATTTTTTCCTTGGTCACTCTGAATTTTACGCGTTTGATTACTTTACACCAGAATTACACGTTTTTATTAACCTGATGATTTTTTATTAAGTTCTTGCTCAGAGCAATGTTATTTACCGTCGAAAAGTTTGTTTATCTTGTTTTCCAATTTCACCACTTTTTTTTATAACAAATTATACAACACTGGTTGGTAGGAAATTAGAGCTGGGAAAACTTCTATATCGCGATTCGATATTTCTGAGTTTATTTATATACATATATTTAATATATTCCAAGCATTATTTATTCCCCATATATAAATTGTATATTTTTTTCAAATCTCAGTCTAACAAGACGCCGTTCTAACAAACACCGATGTAGGAAAATAGCGTCAACCGATATCGCATCTTATCGATAGGGACATTTATGTTTTGCAACTCTGTGCTGGCCCATCTCCAGTGGAAATCATATGACTCCCAATCGATACAGAAGGAAAAAAAGTTGAATTTTCACCGTCGTTTGTCGAACTCCACGCCTTCCGCCACACAATTCGCGCAACTCGAGCGAGTGCAGCAGCCAAAAAGCGACAAGTAACCGCAGCAGAAAGCAGGCACTTTGTCACCGCCGTCTTGGTTTTTTTTTTCTCTCCACCCACTCTGAATCTGTGTGTGTGCGTGTGTCAAGATGAACAGCTCGGGATTCATGTTCAACATCGATAATGGCTATCTGGAGGGTCTGTGCCGCGGCTTCAAGTGCGGCATCCTGAAGCAGGCGGATTACCTGAACCTGGTGCAGTGCGAGACCTTGGAGGGTGAGTCCCATTTGTCTGGAGAGGCTTTTTCTCCTACTCTACACATTTCCCCCACACGCATACGCCCGCACGGTCACATGACCAGGCCGATATCAGCAGCGTTCGTGTGTGTGTATGCACTGCTGTTATGCCTGCGTATGTGTGTGTAAGCTTGTCTTGTGATTTGTTGACGTTTTTTCGCAGTTTTTTAACTGAGAATTTTCGGAAAATCGTTCATAATAATGATATTACCAGCTCTTGGCTGGAAAAATAAACATAGTGGGGATAAAAAAAGAGCAGGTGGATCGATTTTTCACTTGTAGTTTGGAGCAAAAAAAAAGAATATTCTTGGGAGTTGAAAAACCCTTGTTGTGGCTTGATTTTTCGATATTCCAAGCATATTTAACATATATTCGAAATGCCATTGAATTTGTTCTATTCAAAATATTATTAACATTTTTTTAACATAACATAACCCCCAAAAAAGTATAAACTTTACAAAGGAATACAGTGATAGGGGGTTTTCCGCTCTTAAATAACCAAATAGCTTAAACAAGAATGCGTTATAATTACCACCCCCTTATTTTGCAGATCTAAAGCTGCATCTGCAGGGCACGGACTATGGCAGCTTCCTGGCCAACGAACCCTCGCCGCTGTCCGTCTCCGTCATCGACGACAAGCTGCGCGAGAAGCTGGTAATTGAGTTCCAGCACATGCGCAACCATGCCGTCGAGCCGCTGTCCAACTTCCTGGACTTCATCACCTACGGCTATATGATCGATAACATCATTCTGCTGATCACTGGCACGCTGCACCAGCGTCCCATTTCGGAGCTGATACCCAAATGCCATCCGCTGGGCAGCTTTGAGCAGATGGAGGCTATCCATGTGGCCTCGACGCCAGCGGAGCTGTACAACGCGGTGCTGGTGGACACACCGCTGGCTCCCTTCTTCGTCGACTGCATTTCCGAGCAGGATCTGGACGAGATGAACATTGAGATCATCCGGAACACGCTCTACAAGGCGTATTTGGAGGCGTTCTATAACTTCTGCAAGAACATGGGCGGCGCCACCGCCGATGTCATGTGCGAGATCTTGGCTGTGAGTTATATTTTCAACAATTTTGCTTTCCTCTCCCAGTTGTCCCCTTATTAACTTTTCCAATTCCCCCTGCAGTTCGAGGCCGATCGTCGTGCTATCATCATCACCATCAACTCCTTTGGCACGGAGCTGTCCAAGGATGACCGGGCCAAGCTGTATCCCAACTGCGGCAAAATGTACCCCGATGGTCTGGCCGCACTCGCTCGGGCCGATGACTACGAGCAGGTGAAGACCGTGGCCGAGTATTATGCGGAGTATGCCGCCCTGTTCGATGGTTCTGGCAACAATCCCGGTGACAAGACGCTGGAGGACAAGTTCTTCGAGCACGAGGTGAAGCTGAACGTGTACGCCTTCTTGCAGCAGTTCCACTTTGGCGTTTTCTATGCGTACCTCAAGCTCAAGGAGCAGGAGTGCCGCAACATTGTCTGGATCGCCGAGTGCGTCGCCCAGAAGCATCGCGCCAAAATCGACAACTACATACCCATCTTTTAAGTGCAATGGCTCCAAAATAATTATTATACGTGTTTTTTTCTCCTGCCTTTCAAGATGTTGTGTTTTTTTTTTTTCTATTCGTTCGTCCCCCCCTTCCATACCCTTGTTATGCAATTGTTTAATGTATATTATATATTATGATACGCTGTATGTGGTTTTGTTACGAGTATTATTATGATTTTGTCAAGTGTTCATTGTGTCCTCCGTTTTCTCCGCCACTCTCTCCCCGATTGGCCTAACTATATATATATATATGTATTCGGGAGATATCTATCGTGTTTGTGTACATATGTATGTATAATTATGAATGATCGAAAAGAACGAAAGCAGTTCAAATTGATTGTAGAAAAGAAAGAAGAAAGCATCAGCGCCCATATGTTAACTACTATATAGAACAAATGCATACATATACAGCAACAAACAACATAAAGAACATAAAAACCACATATGTGAATGATAAATCAATTATTAAAACATGTTTTCAAACATTCCCTTAAACAAGGCGTTCTTTTTAATTATTTATTGAGTTTTGTGAAGTGAGCTTGGGAGGAATGCAGAGGGAAAGAGTCGGAGTATATAATGTATTAAACTTATATATATTGAATTTTTAAATATCGAAAATATTTTATTTTGATTGAAAAATAACCCAAAAAAATACCTTATTTTGATTATATTAATCATAAATATTAAACGGGAATATTAATTGCACGTAGATTGCCACATTTAAATATTGATTTTTATATCAACTTATAGACTATCTTAAGGATATTTCTATCTTAAGGATATTTCTAAATTTTAAAGAAAGGCAGTTAGTAAAAACCCCTAAATAACATTTCCCAAAAACAACCATATCGTCTTTGAACTAACTCTAGCCACTTTCTTGTTTTGTTTGTCCGTTTTTATTTTGCATAATTTAATTTGAAATAAAAAATATTTTTTTTTTTATTTTGGTGAATAGGAGGTACGTCTCTTGGATGCTTCTTCATTAGCCAAAGCCTGAAATGTCAATCGATTAGACAAATAATAATCACGAGTCGTCGTCGTCGTTGTAGGGTTATATAAATATTGAATAAAACCGTCGAAACGGGTTTTTTGTTGCCGTAGAAAGCTTTTCCCTATTACATCCACTGGGCACAGCCTCTATTTTATCATAAATTCGGAATAATCTACGGAGTAGAAAACTAAACTGAATTGAAGTTTAAATTCTGTCGAGTGCCCGAACTAGCTGTATCGAAATATTCTTAATTATATAAATCAACAGGAAAATTAAGTAAACGCATGATGTATGACCGGAATTTCGGGCTCATTATCATTTTGAAAATATTGTATTTATTTCCTCTTTACTTTTGTAAGACCTTCTCTTAGTCACCTTCCTTGGAACGACTCGTGAAGCTGACAGATTGATAAAAAGTCTATGCATGACTTGGCAGTGTCCTATCACGTAGTCTTAAGCTGACACAGGTGTGTCCCTGGATGGACGTCCCCCGATTGCAATGAAGTTATTCTTTGTCATCGTTCCTTGGTCTTCCGTCAAGGTCTTCATACTTCACAGGGTGTGGCTGATTATTTATCATCATGGTGATCCATCGGATACCTAGACAAAGGAGCCTCCATTTTTAGCTGAGAGTAGCAGGAAGAGCTGGCCTTTAAATTCACATTAAAAATATATATGCGAGTTTGCCTCTCAATTTGATTGTCTATTTATTAAATGAGGTAAGTGCTCATAATATTGTTTGCTGAAAACAATTTATCTTATTATGTAATTAACTGAAAAACTAAATTAAACTTTAAAGTCTGAGTAATTGTTTTAATTTAGAATTTCGTTTTGATTGGAATGATGTTTTAATTGGAACAAGATAATAAAAAATATTTAAAAGTTAACTGCGATATTTTTCAATAAATAAAATATCAATATACAGTAATAATTTAAGGTATTGTTTTTAGGATATTAAGCACGATTTTTCAATATTTATTTTTATATTTTTTATCATATCGAACCATTCCCTTCGATCTACATACTCAGTTTCATGTTTTTCTCTCTGTGTTTCTACGTGCTACGTGCCCATAGATCCGCCGCCATACCGTTAGGCTTTGGAATTGGATTTGGTTATGCATTTTGGCCTACTGCGTGGATCGGCTGGATCAGGTGGCCCCACCGGTCAGGTCGCAACAGCTACCTGCTGTACGAGCAGAAGGCGGAAGACCGCGGCTCACAACACGTTCGATGCGAGGCGAAAAGAAAGCTGGCTTTGTTGTTGGAGTTGGAGCTCGATCAGCTGGTGGCCCCGAACCTGTGGACTCGCGCCCATAACTCTGGCCTGGTGGCACCAACTCCGCGCAGTCGAGTTCCGCGTCTCCGAGCGTTGAGTTCACATATTTAAAAGGCGCCCAGCCGAAGTCAGCTTCTCCCAAAGCGCGCGTTCAAAAATCATAAACTAATATCTACCACAAGCTCATTTTTTTTAGTGCTGGCTTCCGTAATAATAAATAAATAGTTAACCGGGAGTTGCCCTTTTTTTTGTTTGTGTTTCAAGTGCAAGTGCGTGGATACCAGGATAACCAGGATAACCAAGTCTTAGGTAAAGTGGCAAGTAGAGTTTGTGTAAAGACAGGTGAAATGCGGTCGACAGTTGCAGAACATACACCGAGCACTTAACGGGGCCAATAATGATGATGACTGGCAGACCAGGAAAAGCCAAAAGTGAAGCCGAAGCCAAAGCCAAAGCCACAGTCAAAGCCAAAGCCAAAGCCGAGGCCGAGGCAATTGCACGTAAAAGTCGCCGTGAAATTGTGTCAACCAGTTTGGCTCCGACTCTGAGTGCGACTTGGTCTTCGTCTTCGACTGGGATTCCGTTTCGGTTTCTGGCTCCTAACTCTTCAGATCTCCATCTACGTAGCTCGCATTCTTCCTTGCCTTGTCATTAATTTATTTGAATTTGGCAAAACAAAAGAAACGCGTTCTTCGTTTTACTTTCTACAACGTCGCATTCTTCGCTGTCTGAAGACTCGAAGACGCGAAGACTCGGGCTCCCGGGTGCTGTTTGGCTGGAAAGTGGAACTGTCTGTCCGATTGTTGCCCCAGCTGGTTGCTGTGGGTTAATGGTTAATGGTGGCTCTGCTGGCTCTGGAGGTCTCTTAACCAGCTGTGCCTAGCTGATTGCTAAAAACAAACACTAAAAAGTAAGACGCAAACTAGTAACGAAAGCCTTTTAAAAGTTCTTTATATTTACAAGATGATTTTTCTAATACATTTAGCATTTTTAAAGAATTTTTTAATTTTTTTTTTTTAATTTGTAGTTT